>VCRD01000961.1:10769-83857 GCA_006783055.1 Trinorchestia longiramus | reverse complement strand
CATCTGCTGCTTCTCCTCATCAGTGATGTTAAGGGAACTCTGCAGCTGGGCGGTGAGGTCAGCCTCTGATCCGCCGGCACCTGCGACCACCACACAAGCATGAGCTCAACCTTTGCTTGTGTTAGCTGTGACTCTACTTGTTGACACGTCATATCTACTCACAAGGCGATTAGTGCAAGTGGTAATGTAAGCAATATGGGCTTAAACAAGTAATATGAAACCGCTTTTTTCTGTGATATATATGGCACAGTGAGAAGAATAAAATGCACAACTAACCTAAAACCGGGTCTTGCTCAGCAGGAAGTGTTGGCGTAGCAACCTCAGCTCTCTGGAGAAGAAATAGAGTTAATTTGAGACACGAGCACAATACTTGTGTGACCCTCACACGCACCCAACACGCTCACACACCTCTAAGGGTGTTAGATCTGGACCATTATCCTTAGCGCACTTCATGCTAAGCACACTCTCCGGAATTATACTAGCACAAATAATCTAGAAAGAACTCACTCGAATCCCCCACCTCACAATACTTTCCACACCAATCACCTTTCAAAAATACTTTGCACATGAATTAATTTGCACAAAATATTTCATGAACAAATCACCTTCTTCGGAATGCATGATGAGCAAATCAACTTCTTCCTTAGGATACATCATAAATAAATCAGCCCATTCCTCAGAATACATTATAAAGCAATCACCTTATTCCTCGGAATACATCAAAAACAAATCAACTTCCTCCTCAGAATACAACAAAGAAATCAGCTTGCTCTGCGTGCTTCATGAACAAATCACCATCCTCAACATGCTTCACACAGCTTATCCATCAGAACGCTCGCACAAGTTTCCACTCACCTCGCAGAGCTGTTCCTCCTCTCCTGCCAGGGCACCGCGCCCTCCTCTACTGCGGTAGGGGCTAGACACGCCGTGGCTCAGGAGCGACTTTTCGAGGCTCTCTTTGGGCGCTACAAACCCCGTCACAGGCGGACTCGAGCTCTGCAACATTGTCTGTTGTCAAACTTGCACAACATGGCCGAGTGGCGCTAGTAGCATCTACACCAGCTCTCATGTATTTACTGTGTGTGCGAGTACTTTCCCTCCATATACCTTAAGCTTCTTCGATGTATAACGTTACTGAAAAAAAATTCGTTTCTGTCTCTCGATGTCTTGCAGTCAAATTATTACAATCTAAATATTAGATGTACATTCTTGTACAACCCATTATTCACGGTCAAATAGTTACCTTCTACCCATGGGTCGATACCTCAGTCAGTGTACTGGCTCCTAACACCACTTGGTCATGCACGTGACACCGGCTAGTTCTGTACCAACCTTATAAAATCCTGGAAGTAGTTTTCGAGTTTCAACTCCAAATCTAGAGCTGATGCAAAAGCACTATTTTACTACTGCATGGATAGGAAGATATCAATGGATTTTTCTGCCCATTTCAATCTGTTACCGGACTACTGGCCACTTAATATCAGATTAGCTAAGCTTTTCCAGCCAGCTACCATAGCGACAATCGTAAAGGTTTTTTTGCGGGTTCACTTCGGGTTTTTATGTTGAATAATAATTTTATTAAAAGGGTTTTGTAAATTTCTTTATTGTACCATAAATTTCGATGAATGAAGTGTTTAAAAGGTTTTATATAAATTTATTTTTTGCGGTATAAATTACGAAGAAATGTTAAAAGGGGTTTCAAAACTTCCTTTATTGCACCCCAAATTATGAAGCGTTGAAGGTTACAAAAATGGTTCCGAGAAGCACACCAAATTCGGTAGCAGGGATCTTTCCACAACGCAACCATTCGACAGCAGGAGTTAGCAGGTTTTACCATTCTGACTTCAGACGCTCGACTGTTGACCACCCTAGCCGGTCGTCCCTCGACAAATGGGGAGCCGTACAAGTGTCAAATTTAAGTACGTATACCCATGCTATTAAGCAAAGCACTCCTGAAGTACACATGCTGCTCATTAGGCTGGGCCCTAGTGAATGACTAGGTCGTTCACAAATCTAGGAGATGCAAAGCCACAGTGTTCAGCAGCTTTGTAACTCAATTTTACTACAAAACTAAGCATTCATTCTTCGTTACTGAGGTCATTCCAGCAAGAAGAAAAATTTTTATGCCTGCCTGCCACGCACTGTAAAACTGCTATTATTGCAGCTCTTCAATGTTTGATGATGAGGCAAAAGCCTCACTTGAGAACGAAGGTGAAGTCCACAGTAAATTCACTTCATCATTGAGTACACCCATGTTACACCCTTACTCAATTTGAGGGCTCAAGAATAATCGTTTAACTGATCATTAATTCGAGCCAATGCTACTACACGATTGAGTAGCAAATAGTAACCACATGTGGGGCATTTATGACAAAACTTCGCTAGTAACGTAAACCAAACAAATATGCCCACTGAATAGATTCGGTCACAGTGATTACAGAATTAGCAATTTACTTACATTGACATTGGTATTTCATTATATTTTAGTTACACCAAGAAATTCCCCACGACTGAATGATTTACTTACATCGAACAGAAATTATTCCTGCACTCATAGCCGCCAATGATACAATGACCATACAATTCTGTGTGCATGCTCACAACAGCCAGAAAACGTCAATAAGTAGGCGAGATGAACGTTACCTTGTTGTAGTGGTAGAGGAGGGAAGTACCGGCGTGCATGAGGTAACGGGCCAGCGTCTTGATAAGAGGCGGGAAGGACAGGATAAGGAACACCTGTGCCAGGAGGAACAGGGCAACCACCTTGCTAACTCGTGGTACCCGACCTCGTCGTACCACCTGAACACATACACACTCCCTTCAGTAGGTGAGGAAAGAACAGCATACAAGTACAACATAGGGTTATGACTCAGAGCAAACAACTAGAGAGGGTGATGACTGAGAGCATATGTACACAACTAGAGAAGGTGATGAATAAGAGCAAACACAACTAAAGAGAGTAATGAGTGGTAATACAATCTTACAAGAGTGATAAAGATCGGTGACTCTAGTAGAGAGTTACGAGTGTCGCAACGATCACTCAGACACACCAAGACTTATTGAATAACAGTTTTACTCCACTTATTCCCCTAATACATTAATTTCTTCGTAGGAAATTTACGAAGTCAAAGATCAAGTCTTAGAACAAGCCACCTTCATCACAGGGAGTAAAACAAAAAAAGTACGCATGTGTAATTGTGAATCTGATACCACTCTTGACCTCACAAGACGAGATGATAATTCGTCAGTAGCTAGGGAGATCTTCAAGTAATGTTAGACTCCTCAACATGGCTGTGACAGACACCGTCACCCTACAACGCGTATATTAACAAGTACTGGAGGGTAAGAATTCACCGCTCACAGCGAGTTATTCTTCAAACCCACACACATTAAAGAGAGTTCGCACAAACAATCATGAGAGTTCGCACAAACAAATATTTAAGAGAGTTACCACAAACAAACTTTCAAGAGCTAGTACAAGTGAACATTCAAGAAGGTTAGCACAAACTAACATTCAAGAGAGTTAGCACACTGTCGAGATGAACGAGCCATTTCACTGTCATGACCACACAAATCCATAGAAGTACCCCATAGCTTTCCAAAGCACTAATACTTTTACACTATCATACAGAAAAGAAAACATAATCCGGAGACAAATTAGAGACGAGCTCCTACAGACTCACAGGCACAGAATCTTCTTCAGGGGCGGAATCTGAGTGTGTGTCGGCCGACTCCCGACGATGACCCATCTGAGTGAAGCCATCAAAACCATGAGTCAGCAAAAAAAGGCTATTTGCCAATAGCAAAAGGCAGTTTTGCCAATAGCCTCAAGCCATTCCCAACCCTGCTTTCATCCAAATTATCCATTCTTAAAAATTCAGAAAATCATTAACGAATTTTCTAAACTGCATCTAACTTTAGAAACTAACAGTTCTACAGCTAGCTGGACAGTGCCCGTCAAGGAAATCGTATCACATGACTTGAAATGACCGCATGAAGCTAACGCGTGGGCATGTTCAACAATGAATATTATTTTGAAAACACAATGAATTTAAGAGTTTACTATGGATTAAAATAAATTAACAGATGAAAATACACGGATAGCACTAGAGAAGAGACTTCAAACTGTAACCGAGTATAAAAGCACAGATATCTGTAACTGCGTAGCACTAATTCAAGGAAGTTACTTCAACACTTAGGTTAAAACACTGACAAATCTGTGCATAGGAGAGTCAGGAGGTAGCAGAGAGTTAACGAGGAGCGGCAGCAGGAGCCTGTGTAGGAGGTGGTGTGACAGCAGGTGGTTGAGGGGCGTGATGTGCAGCCGCAGGATGTCGTTGAGGTAGTGCAGGTGGTCCAGGTGCTCTGCCACCAGCCCTGACAGGCGATCCCTGCTGTCGTGGCTGTAACACACAACCATCTGTCACCGCTGTAGTGTCAACAGATAACTACAATATCAATTGTGTTTCCCAGATGTTAAAAATCACCTTACGATCAATTCGTTCAGTTGAGACATTGTTATTTTTTCAGTTAATGAAGAATGAATAACCCTCAAGTGGCATTCCTTGCTATACAGTTATTGCTGAAGGTTTGCATAAACAAAACTTCAAGAAGTGGAATGAAGTGAGGTAATTATTACAGATCAGAAGTTCACTTCTGGTGACTCTTAGTGTCTTCATTATACAGAAGGCCTTAAGCCGAGCCCGAAAGGCCCCATCACCTATCGGAGACTACAAAATACGTCGTCTCTGGGGCGCCAAATTGTTGTGCCTGATAGCATGAAGCAACAGTTTCTTAACATTCTCCTTCCACAAATTCCCTGTGGATGTCAGAGGTCTTAACGAACCCCCAACTTTTTGAGACGAAATTTGAGACTGAACAATCCTATGATAGGCATAATACTGCTAGATTAGAGGTTGATGTTTCTTCTACTATAATTCTAGTTTTGATTCTAAGAAACGTCTCATGACTCTCTTGGTATATACTCCCGCAGTACCCCTGGGGGTTCATGCACCCTGACTTAAGGCAACAAAACATGCATCAAGCAACTACAACTACTAGAGGACCAATTGCATCAAAGTAAAGGTAACACTCACTCGATGTCATCCCTGACACAGGCATCCAGCTCGAGGATGTGGTTACCGATGAACCAGACCAGGTTGGAGAAGTATGGGACGGCTGTACGGTCCCTAATGAACTGCAGCATGGACCGATCGTTGACTCGATACACGTTGAGGGTGAGGGTGCGAACAGCGATGCGTACCATGCTCTCAGGGTGGTTGAAAAATTTGATGGCTTCCGTGTATAGAGGGAAGTCGTTTGTGTGCTGTGCGAGAGAAACAGAGATAAAGAATCTGTCTTCCATTACAAGAGAGAACTGCATATAAAGACAACATTTTGATGGATGTTACTCAAAATACCCTTTGTCAATAAATATTAGTTGAATGCTCAGTCATACCAGTGGGGCAAAATTTTAATAAAATAAAATTAAGATGCAGGCAAAGAGTTCCTTTCATTACAATTAACTTATAACAACTAGGAGTGCCAGATAATAAATAATAGGTTTTTACTCACCTCATTATAAAAAAAGTGAATGGTGTGACTGTTGAGCTTAAATGAGAGGGTTTTGAGGAAGGAGATGTAGTATGCCATAACTTCTTCGTCACTGAAGTCAAATTTGTGTTCAATTATGTAATTCACATGATTATTTGATAACAAGTAATCTGAAAAAGACAAAACACATAAATCAGTACATAAGTAGTAATCGCTATTTAACATTTAAACTTGGAAATTTTAAACTCAATAAAGTAAGGAAATTCCCCAAATGAGTACAGGTAGCTCTAGGCACGATACTTAACCATTCCTCAGGCTACTGACCTGGTCAGGTAACTGAAAGTCAAGAAACTTTCAAAACGAGAGTATTTTAACTACAAAATCAAAGAGGGGCTGCTCAACAGATTTTAAGGGTTAGCTCAAGCAGGAAATGAAGAAAGAGGCAAGGTATTATACTCACATAAAGAAGTCTCATTCCTAATGTTCTCAAAGAGGATGTTGAGGGTCTGAAGAAGCTGCACACACACATAGCTGCCGCACTTTTGTTTCATGATGCGTAAGAAGAAAGACAGCATTTGTTTCTCCAAGAAGAAACTGAAATAAGCAGGTTTCAAAATCACACGATGAAATATTTGAGATCTAGAAGTGACACTAACTAGCTATATTACAATAACTAGCAGTACAGGTAATGACATAACTAGTCAGATAGCAAGATGTTTTCTCTCAGAGATGAACAAATTACATAGTAAATTAAAAAAATACTATTAATAAAATAAGGCAATCTGAATTTTTCTGTATGCCAAAAAGGTAGCGATAACAAGAGTGATTTATAACAAGATAAGACTCATCTGTTCTCTGGCTTCTGGTGTCTAACTGTTGATTTAACGAGAGATATAATCTGGAAAGCATCACACTACCCTTTAATGTATGAAGCTTTAGTTCAGTACAAGGTTGAACTCTAGTACAAGTGTGACACTTTCCTTCAGCAATAGATGTTTACCTCAAATACGAGCCCATAAAGGTTTATTAAATTTAAACTGATCATATTAATAAATCATCACTTCTAGACAAGGAAAATTTAACTGACTTCAACCATTTCCAAAAAAAATCACAATCCAAAAATACAATAGTGAAGCTCAAGATTTATCTTGCAAACAGTAAAACAAAGAAGGAGTACCAGCTTTCAGCTTAAAGAAGTACAAACAGTGACATTTACAGATACTGGATTTTACTCCTAAGTGTCAACAGTTCACAGCAGTGCATTTTTATAATTCGTAAGTGCATCTCAGATAGCTTTTTACCTTTAAGTTGTTAAAATGTTGTCATAAGTTTCTGAAATACGTTTTGTATAAATTGTACACCTAGTTTTACAGCATAAGCTCCATGATGCAAGACCTCCAAGAACAGATAGTGCAACATGTATCTTTTTTTTTTTAACTCCATTATTCAACTAAAAGATTAATACTACATTATCTTGATTATCCTAAGCAATTCAAATTAAATAAGAATCTAAATCAAATAAATTACTGAAATTGCTCTTACAGCAAATGAATGTAAATTATTAGTATCACATAGTCATTTCTTACATTAATTTAATACAATATTGTTTTTTGCTTTGAAGAAGACAAGGTCAGCACCAGCAGGAGGCCAACTTTGACACACTGATTGCTTTGTGCACCACAAGTGCAGGAGGAACACATCATAAAACAGATCCAAGTGAGTTCTTAAAAACACAATAGAGTGCTCCATCAATTCAAATATTAAATAATAAAATGAAACATCCACTATTTAAATCGAAGTTTAATCTCAACATAGACTCTTAGAGTCAATGAATGCTAAGGAAACCCCAAAAAGAACTACTACATTCTAGAAATAAGCACACAAGCCTTCACAGGTGTAAGTGAATTCAGAGTATGTGGTCATGTGATACATGAGAGATTCAGTAGCTTTAAAAAATATAATTAACCCACAAATGCATGCATTTAATCCACATGATAAAAAATATCAAAGATAAAAAAATGCTAACCCTAGAAAATAAATAATACAAGTTTTAAATTTGTTCAGTTTAGGTATGTATCAATAATGATAAGTGCAGCACAACCATGTTCATGAATAACTTAGTAATTATAAGTAAAAAAAATTGGCTGTATCATGGTACACAGTGTATGTAGCAGTTAAATATCCAATTTTGTAGTGCTAATATCCTATGTACATATTCATAGTGAAAAAACCTAATAGAAAAAGATAAACTGAAAATAAGAGTAGTTAATGAAAACAAACTAGATTCTTACTCAAAAACAGAGGAATCATTCTGGTCTCCCCAGATAAGGATCTCAGCAATAGAACGCAGCGTTTCCACCAGCAGGCCACGGTTGCTCTCAGAGACCACCTGATTCTTGCTCAGCACAGAGTACAGGTATCTGAAACAAGATATATTTAGTAATTCAATACATGAATTCAGGAAGCTCTCAGAGATAGTCCCCTACTACTAAATGGTTGACTTACAATCATCAGCACATACAAAAAATTATCAAATTCAGATGTATTTTGATGCATGTCATAAAAGTAGTTTGTAGGAGTAACATACATAATTTGTACTAGCTCTCTTTCACAGTAACCATCAGTTCTCATTCACATGTGCACTGTGACTTGCCAGTAAATTTTGAGATTGTTTTCAGAAGCTTTTGAGGTGTTACTGTTATTCTTTTGTTACTATCATAAACTTGACTTTATGTATTAAAGTTTAATCAAAGCACATCAAAACCATTCAAAATGATTATTTGTATGGGCACATCTAAAAGTAATGCTGGGTCCAATAAAAATATGCATCCCATGTTAGACATAGAAACAAATGTACCCATGAAGACTCTTGAAATGAAACCTGCTTATAATTTAGGAACTACATGTATTGTATTGTATTCCTGACTCACTTTCATCAATTAATAAAAACTGATCTTTGCTAGAAAGAATTGTACATATACCAACAAAGTTCTTCATTTACTGATTTTAAAAAGTTTCAACATGTGATAATGAACATACTGAGTACTTAGAAAACTTTACATGTACTTATAGCTATGTACAATATATATTGCACTGATGCATATTATATTGGAGGCATAAATTAAACTTCAAGAGTTCTGCCTAGAAATCAGTCTATCTCAAAAAACAAATGCAAGTCATACAACATAAACAATTAATTTGAAAGTACAGTGTTCCCTCACTTATAGCGGGTGTTATGTACCAGAACCCCACCCCCCACAATAAGTGAAAATCCATAATATAGGGATGCTATATTTATTTTAGTACCATGCACAAAATAACAATATGATATCATTTTATAACAACGCACACATGATGGTGAGATGCTAACATGTAATGGAAGAGTGGTGAGAGAAAGCTCCGCTCGAATGGAAGGAAACTAGATGCGGCGGTTACCGAGCCAATCAACGAATGGGATACAGAGCAGAATTCTCTGGTTGGTCACTTTCCACCAGTCAGTTAATCGTGTGTTGTTTACAATCTCATATCAGCAAGTAGCATCTTAAGCGGTTACTGCACAAATCCTACTGTTCGTTTTTCGTGTATTCACCCGCTGAGTAAACACTATTTACTGTAAATTGTAATTTTTATGATTTATAAAATTCTTTTAGCGTTAGAATTGATATTTTTAATGTTTTTGTGCATTTTGTAATTTTTAATGCAAAACTCAAAGTATATACAGTACTGTACAGCACGCACTACACATGGGCAGAACAAGTGCTGCAAAAACCCGTGAAACAGCAAAAATAACAATAAATATTTTACATTAATTTTTTTTAAAACCTGTGAAATACCGAGTCTGTAATAAATGAAATGTAAAATAGAAAGGGAACACTGTAGTTTCAATTCATTTAAGAACTTATTCATATATTCCCACACACATTTCTGCATTGGAATTTGTAAGCACAATGCATAAGTATTAAGCAAATACATATAGCACAATTTCATACACACTCAAGAACACAAGCTTCTTAAGTTTAAATTAATTCTTTCCAATAGGTACAAATAAAATATTTATAATGAAACTTATAAGATAGAACTACCTATTACTGATACATTCTAAATCAGAGCTAAAGAATAGATTATTTTTGAGCTAAGAACTAATTCATTTCCTGCACAGGTCTCCTCAAAACTTTCAGAGTTACATAAATCTACATTGAAACTTTCAATAGAAAACCTGTTTTTCCCTACTTAACATGCACAGGATGATCAGAATATGTTTAAATGACATGGTTTTAGCAATCACTTGTCAAGAGGTAATGCCATTAATCTTACATATACAACAAATTGTTAAAAAATATGGTCACTTTTTTATAAATACATACATCAATATAAATATATTGTCAAAATCAAGAAGTTGTAGTTCACAAGCAAAATCATCACTAGACTTCATATGATAAGCAGAAATACCATCACATAATGAGCAAATTTACCAATAGTCTGAGGTAATTAAGTTTTAAGCTCAATTAGGGAAATTCCTGAATTTACAACCTCAACAAAAGAACTATGTATTTGCTCAACATAATTTATGTGACTAGAGCAATGTCATAAGAAATCTGACAAAAATTTTTCACACAGATGATTAGAATTATACACAAACTCATTATTGAAGATATGATTGCAAAGCATTGCAGGTTTAGTGTGAAGGTAGCACAATTTTTCGTAACTAATTTGAATCCTAAATTGTTTTCAAACTTAAAGGTACATGTTTATAACTACAACCTTATTTAAAAAGTTAGGGATCAATATATAACTAGCAATGGTACTCATATAAGCTACACTTGTAAAAGTGATCAGCTTCATGGCATTATTTTGCAAATTTAGACTCACTAAAATGTATCCCCATGAATACAAATGTTTGAATCTTCACATGAAGGGAGTATGCTTCAACTGGTTTACTCAGAGATGCAGGCTAAAGTGAGTATACTTACAACTAAACTAACTCAAAATTGATTTAAAAAATGTCAATATTGACCTACTTTCTGAATTAAAACATCAGGTATCTCAAGGTTATCATTATCACTCAAATATTTGTTATTGAGAGCATTTCTAGAAACTTGGATAACCTGAGCATCACAGAAGCCTTAAAACACAGAATAACTTCAAATTTTACAAGTAAAAGTTAACAGAAAAACATTATCCTGTGATTAAAATGTCCAGCTAGTCAACTAGGAATACCTTTTTTATTTTTTAGTATTAGAAATAGATATGTATTAGTAAATTCAGGAGTAGAGCATAAAGTACATGGCAAAATTTTGTTAAAAAATATTTCATTAAAATTGGAGTTACAGGCTGCATCAGGATCAAAATTTGATCAAATTGTGTCACTGTAGCTAAAATTTGTAAGTATCTGAAATAATTTTGCACTGAACACAGGAAATCGTATCATCTAATATTTACGCCCACACAGTAGATAAATTCACATTTTCAGATATTATCAAACAGTAACTTATAATGAAATTATTTTTTAAAAAATATCAGTCCTTGCCTTAGATGTTCCAATGAATGAAGATTTTTGGGTTTGAAAACCCCACCAAACCAAGTTTTTCTCAACATTATGACATTTATAAGGAAACAAGACGCACAGCTGTCACATTAACGGAATACAATCACATACTGAAGAGCGGATATGATAACTGTATCGTACTGAGTACACCTTGACTTCAAAACCCAATAAAAAACGTTGAAGCTATTAAAGACAAGTATCGTGAAATAACTAATTAAACATCCTTGACAAAAATAACATGATGTAATCTTGTAATTTCATTTGCTTAAATAACGACGAAAATAAATGCGTGTGACCATGGTTGCCATGGTAACTAAAGAGGCCAACAACGCATTCGCCACCTAGTGCTGTAGATTTTAACGTGATGCCTGACACTCTAAGGTAAGCTTATTCACTAATAAAAATGTTCTAGTGTTATTATTACCGTACAAAATAAAATACAAACTACATAAATAATATTAGCATTCAGTCAATGGTTCAAAATACCGTAATGAGTTCACTAAGAGTCTGAAACCCTTAACTTTAACGAAAACTCGGGAGTATCAGTGGCTGCTTCTCATAGAGCAGACAATATACTACCAACTATCTACAATTTTCAACTTATAAAATATTAAAGATTACTTGAAACAAACAATGACTGTTTTCTGTATTAACGACAACCTTATCTTTTTTCTACGATAGAGTAAATTATCATTACTAACGTAAATCTCAGCAATCTTATTTCAAATGTGTATGTGCGCCTAGTTATATACTTTCACTATCAATGAGCACATTAACTGATACTTTTTTCATGTCCTACTAAGCGCAGCTACGACGTGTCATATGCATTCACTTTTATCTGAACATGAAAAAATTTTATTTTCAAATTATCAAAGGGACACATTTGTTGATATGTGGCACATTGGCTGTTACAGAAAAAATTAATTTATATTCTAAGCAATCATTTTTCAAATTTGTTTGTATCAAACAATGTATGTATAGGCTTAAAGGAGACTTTTAAAAGATAATGAATGTGCACATAAACACTCAAAGAATTTATCAAATGCATTTAATGAACTTTTAGCTCCATTTGGCTAAGATGTTAATTGAATAATTTTTTGTTTTATACAACACATTATGTGGATGTTTTAAAATTTTAATTATCTAGTTGGAAGAAAAAAATGGAGAAAAAAATAAGTTTCATTTCCAATCAAGTATGCAGTACAGATATATTGGATGTTTAGTTCTCAATACTAACATCTTAATAGTAGTAATGATGCTCCACGTGATTATTTCTATCCGCTGGGCTACAACTTGAAGTAATGGCTGGTAGGAGTACTTCAATGAGCTTATAGTGATCGCTATAACTCTTCAGTCCCAACCCTCAGACTTCTCTTAGCTTTGAGCCGACAATGAATATCTTTTCTAGACTCAGAATAGAATGTCTCTTTTTATCTCGTTTTACTCGGAGTGGGTGTCTGAGGGGATAAGGGACCGTTGAGTAACCCAACAGGGTAAATGACACAGGGATGAAGTTCGATACATGCATTAAGAAGCATGAAAGTAAAGTAATTTGATCTTACTACAATGTGAGCCTCCTGTAATATCTCAACCACCAGTGCGTGAGTACGGGCGTAATGGATGGGCTTGGTAATGAGTACGATGGGAATCTTGAGTCGAGAACTTGTAGAGGCAGATGAGGAGTCTTGGTGAAGATGTTGACTTCTGAAGCGCAGTGTAGAGAGTGTGTCAAGCGGAGCACTGCAGCCTAATTATCTGGGCAGTTGGCTGAGCACTGCTGCCTGAGAATGACCGCTCATTGGCTAGTGACAGGTAGCCTCGCTCGGGATTCACTTCTTCTGTCCCAACAGCTAGCCTCGTCGTGAGGCTCGCTTGTAGTGGAGCCATGCAATTCACTACAAGCTTGATGAACGTTTAGTCTTACTCATAACGTCCAGCATCGTCGCATGCTGGACGTGATTCTCGTCCGTCGATGATCAGAAAGAAACAGACCAAGGTGGCTACCCAAAATTGAGCCTGGGTTTAAGTGCTAAAATAAATATAATTATTTCGATATTGTCAGAAACGAAGTGAGTGGAGGAGCCGCTGAGCCGGACAAGTGGCTCACGGCCCACCACGACCCTGTGGCAGGTCTGCACACCTTCAGCTCCTGTATGGCACTCGCAGACCTCAGCGCAGACGGGGAAGTGAAGCTCATCATAGCAGACCTGGGTTCAGGCTCACACAACATGAAGCTTAAGGTGAGAGGCTTTGTACAAGTGTATTTTGTCCTAAAAATATGATCTATATGCCCTGACTCTTTGGCCTCAATGTATATACAATAGCGCATTCTTTCTTTCCGTATTTGTACGTTTATCTCAATGCAAAGACACGTCAGGCGTAAGTTTGCTAGTGCGTAGGAAAATTAAAGTTACTGTCCCTGTCTGATCAGTTGTGCCTTACGGAAGATTAACAAATGGGAAAAATAACAATGCAAAGTTAAAATTTTCTGTATGCAATGAAAAGTAAGGGGAAGGGCTGCAGTATTAGGCAGAGAAGTTAATGCACTTTTGCCCCATACAATTGGCACCGCTATATCTTCCCTGGTATCTACATTTTTTTAAAGTGATCGTCGCTGTGGCAGGTGTACAAAGGGACGCAGCTGAGCTCAGAGAACACCCTCATCGACATGCCGACTGGCGTCATTACCTTCCATATGGACACCACAGAGCCGCAGTTGCCAGGTAAAGACCTGCTATACAAAAAATTAAGTCGAAATAGAGTATTTCTCTGTAAATTATATAACTAAAGGTGACATGAGCATTTAAATATTAAGCACAGCTCAGTATAATCAGCGTTAAGATTGGAATGCCTACGATCGGGACACTGATGCCCTCAAGCATTGCTCACGCAAGGAAAAAAAGGATGTAAGGTAACGTAATCAAATAATATAACATTGTATTTTCCATCTCTTACAATAGGTAGACCGTTTTTTGAAAGAAATATAGTACTGACAGAAAGAGATGCATTTAATTACTTCTCTTCCGAAGTCCAGCTTCCGAAAAATCATTTGCTCAGCATCATCTATCTTTGTGAGTTAGTCGGTTTCACGCTTCTTGAAACTGTGTAGCTAAATGTATAGCTAGTTTGATCAAATCATCAGTACTCTAAATTGTTAAGACAAATTCGTAATTTTGTTCTGAAAATATTTTGTATGCGAGATATGTTATCAGACATGTAATAGAAAAATTGAAACAAGACAAAAACTGGTTGACTTAAAATTTGCACATGAGATATGAAGAAAATGATTATTAATTTAATTAGTCCTACTCTCTAGGTGTGAAACTGATCTTTTCACGAAGACGTCTGAAACTGAAAAGTGCGTTACAATTTAAACACAAACGTTATTCTAATACAGTTGTGTAAAGTTTGGTAGTGCTAGGGAAATTTTTAGCAACCAACTTTAACAAAACCTAATCTATCTGCTCGTGTGACCTTACTCGAGGAGAATAAAAGACTCATGACAGAAACTCAGCTTGGTAATTAAAGGAGTTGGCACTTGAAATGGCTAGGGATCTTCTTGAGTTGATTGAGCCAGTCCATAGCTTCCAGAGGATGATTAGGTCAGTCCAGGTTTAGGGATGAATGGCCAGTCCAGAGCTACAGCGATAGTGGCTTGAGACTAGTACAAGTGGAACACGAGTGCAACGAGTGGGTGGCAGATGATCCCAATTCAGGGAATTCTAACCACACGTCACACGTTGAAGTTTACGAGAGAATTCGCTGGGAGAGATACACCTCGATAATGAGCGTAAAAAACGTTGCCACAAAAAGTTTCAATTGAAAATACTCTCTAGCTACCGTTGCTTAATATAAAAATTATTACAATAATGTGCACTTAATATGCATGTTTTAATAGTAAGGAGTTGGTAAAAATTACTCAAAGTTTAGTCCTATTTTTAGTAGTAAAAATGAAAGTTATTTTAATACTTGTAATTTCATAACATTTAAAGGGATAGAAGGTCATGCTACAGTTGTACATACCATCTGACACCCTAAGAGGTGCTCGAAGCTGCCAAATTCAACATGTCATATACATGTCTTTTCTAATATACTTTTAAACTACATTTTACTTTTACTTTTTCGTAAAAAATAGTTATTTAAAGTTTATTTCACTCATATTTTATTATCTGTAATGATCTGTTGATTTTGTTAATAGAAATACGCTGTGGTGTTTGCTGGAAGCAAATTTGCATTGACTCGTTAGCTTTTTTATATTACGTAGGAAATATGTTCCAATTCTGTTTGATTGCTTTATTGCTTCCATTCCCTTTTTAGTGAAAATCAAAAATTAAATGAGAAATGGATACGATGAAAAAATTAAATAGAATTTAGTCTCTCATGTTAGATAGAAACGAATGAGTCGAGTAAAATTCATTTTTAATAAAAGAGTTGACTGACTTTAAAGATATTTGCTCACATTTATTGACAGTGTGTCTTACTTTTCCAATCTCTGTGTGCAGCTGTTGCTGTGGCATCAGGGAGCTACATTTATATCTACAAAAATTTGCGCCCGTACTTCAAGTTTACCTTACCGACGCTCGAAGTGAACCCCCTCGAATATGATGCTTGGAATCAGGTATGCACGGACACTGATGCTGCCAGACAAGGTATAGACTTCCAGTGAACCTCCGTTAACAGTTTGTTTATTAATGGTACAGCTAGTTACCGTCGGGTTTACGAACACAAAGTTCCCTTTAATTGCTGTCAACATGATGGTCAACAACTCTTGCTACCGTCGTGTTTACTACCCACAAAGTTCAGTCTACTTACTGTCAATACGACGGTCAGCACCTGTCACTACCGTTGGTGGAGGTACCGAGAGTTACTGCCAGGAGATGAATGGTTGAAAAATTGCAAAGCATTGGTCAAGCCTCGACGTGCGTTGGTCAAATAAAACAGCTGATGATAATATTATAGCGTTATTATGTTTTCCCTTTACAGGGAGACGGGGGTCCTCTCTGTAGCCTATCACCTCTTCCTCCTATACTCCCAGTACCGCCGCAGCTCCCTCCACCCTCACCACTCCCACTACCTCACAGTCACCCAACCCTCCGGCCCACGCAGCATGTAACATACCCTCCAATCCCGCTTCCTACCCTCTATAGCTCACCTTCTATCTCCAAACGGGGGCTGCCTTTCCTCCACCAATACGCAATCCCTAAACTCCTTCCACTCCTCAGCAGTTCAGCAGGCCATCTCTGCCGCTGGCCCCAACAGGGTCCTCTAACTGTCCCTCCTACCCATTTCTGAATAAGAACGATCCATTCCCAGATCTATCTGCACTCTCCTCTCCCAACTCCGATCGGGCCACAACAGAGCCATGAACTCTTACTGGGCCCTAATAGGAGCAGTGCAGGACCCCACGTGTCCAGCCTGCGGCGCTGCGGACCAGACCACCAGCCACCTCTTCAGCTGCCCCAACACCTCTACCCTCTTTAGCCCTCTGGACCTCTGGCTAGACCTGGTGTCGACGGCAACCTTCCTTTCCAGTGTTCATTCACTCTCACCCTATTTCCCTCCTCCTATCCCTCCCCCACCCGAGCCTCCCAAGACCCCTGAGTTTCTCCCTCGGGTCACTCGCTGGGCAAACAACAACATAACATTATGGCAGGCCTTTTTTCCCCATTTTCTGAAAATATTCTAATTTCTGGATTTAGATTTGATTGTTTTCATTAAGACAATTCGAATTTTTTCTTATACAACTTCATAAAAATTTTAAAATGTGTGTAAAGAAATTAATAAGAAAAGTAGATAATAATTATCAGTAATATTACTACCGGGTAAAGAGAGATAAAAACGATCGTTTTAGGAATGCATGGGCATTTCTTAGAAAGTTGACAGCACGAATTCTATTTCAAATCTATTCCATTGGATTAAAGTAATAGAGCAGATTTCTGAACCTATGTATATTTTTGTCTACTTTCTAAATACAGGTGAAAAATTAAAAGCCACTGCACTTTGCGATTACAGTTTTTATCCTACTCTGCGAAAGCAGGGCAAGTGAAGTCTTGTAAAGCAATATTCCTTTATAGATCTTCAACAGTAGAGTGAAGGATGCTTATAAGTGAATAATAAATAGCTCCAGAAAGTTTGCTCCCACTATTTTACAGATGTACAAGTGAGATTTTACTTTATTTATTCATCAACGAGTTCCTCATTGTCAGCTTTAGGTGCTGGCAAATATTTTTGTAAGTTATAGCAAACTCAGTAACTCTGACGTAGGAATACATTGCCAGCTCATGTTGTAAGATGTAGATGCCTGCAGGCATTTGAAACGTTGACTTTTTATACGCTGTTTTAGTTTCTTGAACGAAATTTTCCATGGACTGTCACCACGTGTTATAGTCCACGTCCAGTTACGCGCTTGTTGTAGACGATTGTTGTTTTAACACCTCTAGCTTGTGATGACTGTTAGAAATTTACACTTATTCTTTGAAGCATGATGGTACGAAATTTGTACCACCACCAGCCGCTGCGTTCACAACAAGTGAAGTTAACTTGCGAGAAGTGAACACGACGGTCTCGCAAGATTTCGTCGGTCCGCAGAGGGTTAATTCATTAGCACCCATACCACTATGTATAGTCAGCAAGTTATATCTTCTCTGAAGAAAACATTGCGTAAATGACCTCTTATCTTTACTCATTTTTATGGAATTTCGTCCAACTTTGGAACGAAACATTTAAAATATAGGACTAAAAGGAATGATATCTAATGGACTTTTAGAGGATGCTAGTCGTTAAAGGATTAATTAAGCACGATTAGTGAACTGCTGTTCTGTGGCGGCTACCAGGCCCGTGACGATCTGCTCGATGTGAGTCTCTTGTACGAAATTCTGGACTCCCTGCGTCATGAGGTGGGAGAATGTGGACTGACGACGCGCTCCCAGCGCTTCCTCATGTGCCCGGACCATCAGAGCCAGCAGACCTTCCTGGACCAGCACAAGGGGTTCCTCTTGAAACGCCAGGTGCGTGAGGGAGGTTCACATGTTGCGTCGATGCCAGACTCTTAGAAGCATAGAAGAGAATTCATTTTACATGTGAGACATTTAAAATGAATTCTCTGCTGTGGCTCACAGGTTAGAGGCATAAATGAGACAATGATTAACCACCTTTTTTGAGCGTGATTTGAAGTGGTGCTTCACTCTGGTGAGTAACAGAAAGCTATTCCTTTTAGTACAGTAAACTGGAACGCTGAACGCTTCAAAAAGAACAATTGTCTTTTTATCTACATTACTGTTTTTTCTGCTTTGATACTCCCCATGTTCCATCTTTCACCCTTGCTGGTCTTTTGTCCCTTATTTCTGGTTAACTACAAATGAGATACTTAGACCATCTTAGCTATTTTCACTTCATTACCTCTCTGAGGTTTGCTTTGTATGTTTCAGTAGTAGTTCAAAAATATAACGAACAAAAAGGCCAACCTTTTTGACCTTTCTTAGGATATTCTTAGCGAATACGCTAAATCTTTTGGCGTTTTCATTTTTAAATGAAAGTTCTAAACATCTTTTGAGCTCCTGAGAGAGTTAAGTCATCTTTTTCTTATTTATTACGAAACACATATCCAAATTCTGATACACATCAGTTAATTGAAGGAACATGGTCACTACTGAGCAGACTGTGGTGACTGCAATAGCAACGCTGAAGAAGAGCTACGCTGAGGATGATGCCATCTCGTGCCTTGTTCTCGGCACAGAAAGTGCCAACATTTTCATATTAGATCCCGAGGCATTCACCATTCTCAATAGCGTGAGTTTTACTAAACGGATGTGATACATTTTCTGTAACGTGTTATATACCATTCACTAAATCTGATGAAACCAGCTTGTAATTCTGTACCATGAGAAATAATATTTCAAGTTTAACCCTTTCGGCACTTACGGCATCTCTGGTAGCCGCAGTCATTTTTCGCCTATTAAGATGCAGAGCAACACGTGTGTCTGTGCAAACGCTGGTAGGGCAGTGCAAGCTACAGTTTGATCAGGACAATGCAGTGACCGTAAAACATCACAAAGCATCTTTTTTAAAATTTTATGTTATATATGATGAAAAGGTTCTGATATTTGCATCATGGTACCGAAAGGGTTAACAACCACTTTCGACATATACAGGATGTTTCAGAATTGGGGCAACGAGCTTTTTAGTAGGTTTATGAAAATTCAAATGCGCGATTTTGATTTTAAGGGTTGAAACTCGAAAGAAATAATAATAAGCAAATGATACAGTGTAACCAACCTTATTACGAACTACAGCTTGAAGTCTATTTACAAATGCATCGCAAGCGGCACGCTTGCTTCCCGTTCCATTTGCAGTTTTGCTTTGAGGAACTCGAGACAAGTGTGAGGGGCAGCCAAGACTCTTGTCTCCAAAATGGACCAGATAGAAAAGTCCAAGGGATTGAGGCCGGGGCTCCTTGCTGGCCATACATCTTTGCTTATGAAAGGTGGAATGTTCCTCTGAATCCAGGTTTAGGTTACGTTGGAACAATGTGATGGTGCTGAATCCTGTTGGAAACTCCATGTTCTGTAGCCCATTGTAGCAACTTTGATTCAAAATAAGATAAATGTACTGTTCTGAGTTCAGTTTGACCCCACAAGGTACAAAATTCAGCGGAGATCTTCCTGTGGCTATCACAGCTGCCCAAACCATAACAGATTGTGCATTTTGGCATCTCGTAACAATCTTACTCTCGGCTGAACTTGAGGAACTCCAAACTTAGTCGTTCTAAAAATCTAACGGTTCACAACTTGCTGAATGCCAATTTTTTCTAATCTATGTACACCAAGTTTGGGAGCGTGCCTTGAGCTATCTCATTAACACATTTGTTGCAATGTGACCCACCGGTGGGTTACTCAGGTTAGGTTCTGTAGTTTTTTCAAAACTTTCTACTGACTGTGTGCACAAAGTAAAGATTTGCACCAGCTAGGCAATCGCAGCAAACGTGTTAAGGATGTAACGACTTCTTTCAGCCCTCATTTTCTTATGATGTTCAGTAAGTTCATGACGTTTCATCATTTTGTAAGGTTTTTTCCCAGATCTTCTTTCAACACTCGATACATTGAAGTTTTGCTAACACCGGCTTCTGCAACCGGTTCTCGATGGGATCGACGTGGGTTTCGACGAAATTACTCCCACGTGTTTTTGATAAGTTTTTTGGTCCGAACACTTCGTTTTCTGCCTCGTCCTGGTTTATTAACACGTTAAGTGCGGTTGCCTAGCCGGTGCAAATCTTTACTTTGTACATACAGTCACTAGAAAGCTTTGAAAAATTACAGAACCTAACCTTAGTGACCACCGGTGGGTCACTTCGCACTTAACGTGTTAAAGGTTGTACCAGTCTCCTTAAACTTCTTGATAATTTTCCAAATAGTTAAATGGTTAATTTTTAACTTTTTTGCAATTGATACGTTACTATCGCCTTCTTAGTGGAGCTTGATAACGATATTTCAATCCACAGCTATTATTTTGTAATGATGAATTTAAAATTTAGACACTTGAAATATAAAGCTTATTTACTACCTACAAAATAATATAAGATTAAAATTACCTCACATCGATTTCAAATTACTTATTTAATATGCAAAACTGGTTGCCTTAATTCTGAAACACCCTTTAAAACTTTGTTCTCACATCAAACACTAAAAAGTTCATCTATACTGTGCTGAGTAGCATTATGAATTTTCATGCTGGAATTGTGAGCACAGCGAAATCACAGATTTCCCACATAACAGGTTACCTATGTCTTGCTTACTAGTTTAGTGTCTTTAAAATACCATTATAAGGAGAAAAATTGTCACATTATACGCCCTTACATAGATCATACAGTAAATATCATGCTTAGTAGCTTTATCTTTTTAAACCACTACTATAGACTGAAGAAAGCATACACAACTAATACTTGAATAGTATACATACCTATACTGTGCTTGCTAGCTTCGTATTCAATGAAAGAGTATTTTTGGTGTAGAAATAATTACATAACTGGTCTGTGAATAGCACCCCTATACTATGTTTACCTGGGATGCTCTCACCGACAATTTGTGCACCAATGTTAAGATATTAAGTCTTCAATTCAAACTCATCGGACTTGCAGAATTACCTGCAAATGCCGCTACGTTGCAGGTGAGCTTACCGAGCGTGGCGGTATTTCTGTCAGTGATGGGTCTGTACGACGTAGAGTACCGCATCATAGTCGCCTGCAGGAACGGACACGTATACACCCTGAAGCGGGGCACCAAGGTGGGCAGGCCCACCATCGAGCTCAACTCTCAAGCCGTCGGCTTGGTCAGAAGGGACAAAAGTATTTTTGTGGCCACCATGGACAAGAATCTGCACTGCTACTCCAACAAGGTGGTATACAGAGCTCTTGTTTTACTTCTATAACACTTTTCTGAAGAAATTTAAGCGAATAGCCAGCGAAGTGCACACATGGATCTCGATAAACACACATCATCTCTTTCTGCTACTAGAAAACTCACGATCATCACAAGCGCCATTTTACTCCAAAACATTATTTTTGAGGAAAATGTATATAAGGTTGGGTTGCCATTAGAGATAATTAAAAAATGTGATTAAATTAAATGGGGTTGATTTTATTTAAAATTCATTGACCCGAGGTCTTGCACCTTCTGCTTTTATTAATAAACCTTCATAAACCTATGTGTGTACGACCTTCTACTCATCAGTTGACGAAATTAAACCTTTGTTTGTAAAATGCACTACATTCTATTAGATGAAACCGTTTGATCTAGTAAACCATTTGTTAAGTGTTTGAAAAATCCAATTAACTCCAGAGTATCGTAATGTAGACCAAAATGCATCAAATTGAGGGCATGAACACATTTACATGGTGCTGTGTAGGGCAAGCGCCTGTGGTCGCAGGAGATGGACAGCCTCATCCTCTGCCTCGAGCTCATCGAGATCAAGGCCTTGAACCTCCGGTTGGTGGCTGTTGCACTCGAAGACAGGCGGGTGAGCTGTATTTTGTCTTATTTTGAATACATTATTACACATCACTAGCAAATTCTTCATCAATGACCTCTTTAGTATCAGAGAGAAATAACTTTTCTTGATGCAAAGGTGTTAGAACACTGGTTTCTGCATTGTTTTACTGTTTTGCTGGGCAGGAGCTCGGTCTGGAAACTTTCGAACTAATTACATTTAAGATTTTTCTGTTATTTTTTTCGGCAGTGTGTCATCACAGTGCAATGCGACTTCGTTGCACATGCAATCGAGTAATATTCATTCAGCTAAACGTATTACATATTAAAATTATCACGGCAAATTATCTTCCACAAGTCTAATTATAAATATAGCACTGTGATTTTATTCATGCCGTAATTTTTATCTGATATGAACTCTAAATTAATTATTGCAGATATATTATTAAGTTTCATGATCCTATTTCATAGTAATACAGAGTGTAAAAAACATTTCTTAAAGAGAGCAAAAGCCATTTAAAACCGAAAGGAATCTCTTGACGGAAAGACAACTGTAGAATATCATCAAGGTCTTCTGGGATGAAAGTCACAAAACAAAACGAATTGTGAAATTCATTTAGCTCCCTAAATGTATACGTGCGTCTTGGATGTACAAAATCTACAACTCGAGCCTGGCCGTGACAGGTGCTGATTTTTAAAGACAAACACATTGTGGACACCATCTGCACCGAAGCTCCCGTGTCTGCCATGTTGTATGGACGCTTTGGGCGAGAGGATAATTCCTTCATCCTTGTCATGAGAGGTGGGCACTTGGGCGAGAGGATAATTCCTTCATTCTTGTCATAAGAGGTGGGCACTTGGGCGAGGGGATAATTTCTTCATTGTTGTCATGAGAGGTGGGCACTTGGCGTCCCCTGAAATCGATGGAAGTTCCCCACGCCAGAACAAATACAAGAAAGCACAATAATATATAGTAATGACGGTATAGATAATTGGTTCCCAAACAGGGGACCACGAGAGTATATTTGGCAAAACCAAGGACTACTATAACCAGGACATGCACAGCCATGTAGCTGACTACGGTAGCGGAGGCCATTTCACTGCGCTCTCAGTTATCCCCCATCTGTCACAGTGCGAACATTGTCGTAGTCTGTCGCTGCATTTCTGCTGCATTTCTAAGTGAATACTGTTTGTTTACAAAGTTTATTGTAATTATATGTATTAAAAATGCCGAACAAGCGTGGGATTGTAAACTGTTGGGGTAATTACAGTACAATAAGGAGAACATGCGCCGCGTCTTTCGCCTCCTGAAAGAGTAGTCTGAGAGACAGAAGTGGCTTGATGTTCACCACCTCGTGAAAATTTTGTTGTTAATCCAGACAAGTTTTTCATTTGTGAGATACACTGAGGTGCTGACCCACCTTTGATCAAATTGCGTGGTGGTTCTATGCGCCCTGGAATCCCTCCCAGTATCTTCAATGTGCCTGCTTCATGTCTGCCTTCTCCAAAACTTATACCTCGCCCGGCAAAAGTGGAAGACCAACAACTGAAGTATTTTCTTCAGAAGTATAAGATTACTTCATTTGATGCTTTCAAACCTGAACGTAACCTGCAGAAGCAGTACAGGAACTTGATTATTTCAAGATCGAAAGAAAGGCTTGTGTGTTTGTTCATGACCGACAACTTCAGTGAATGCAGCCTGTCTGTGATTGTCGAAAACAAGCCCACTTTGTGTTTCCCACTAACGCTCAGTGCGTTCAAGAACGGCATTAGTGTACCACTGTTTAAGACACTTCATCCCAACAATGGTTTGAGATTTTATCCTCAGTTCGACGAAACTGTACGCTTGGCAATGCACTATGACATCCCGTTTGACAAAACGATCGAAAATGATGTCACTCTTCTTCAAGGTCACACATCAGCCTGTGTCGATACCGAGAAGGAGAAAAAGTTGGCATTTTTGACACGTCAGTTGGAACTTTTATTACAGAAGCAGTTTTCCATGAATGATTATTGTTTTGCTTTTCAATCATACCCAAAGTGTAATTATGAACAGCTCAGAGACTGTTTGGTGCTGCCATGCAAACGCAAGCTAAAGCGTAAAGGACTTTATCGAGACAGTGTCTAGAGGTTCTCTGACGACTCCGCATGTGTGCACTTTTGATCTTGTCAGATGTGGACTGTGTTTCATCAAGGAAGCCCGTCACGGTGCCTGCTGACAGAAAAGACTATTGAAGATCTTGTCGACACTGGCCAGCTTCAGTGGAATTGACATTGACTGTCCCAAGATGTTCCGTCGTCTGGCAAATGTTCTATTGAATGGACTCCACAACCTAGAGAAAGACCAGCAAAAGAATGCAGTCCTTCTTCAGACCTCTGTAAAGAAGGCCCGGTTGGCTGACTAATCGCTGTATTTTGGTAGGTTTTTGCTTCTATGTCTGTTTGTTTATATGCGTGAATGTTTGTATGTTTGGTTGTTTGCATTGGAAAAGGTTTAACTATAATCAATTTGTAAAGTCTAAAACTGTAGTAACTCGGCTTTCTATAAAGTGGCCACTAAGCTCATACAATAATACATGTTAATTCCGGTTAAAATTGGTATTTCAAAGCATTACAGTGTTTTAAACCATTTCAAATTCACTGTAAAACCTTATTTTCCCTTTTATTCCTTGAAAGAAGTAATTTATGATCAATTTGTCCGATAGAAATGCTATGTTATTAAGAATGTAATGGCCTCCGCTAGTGCAGTCAGCTATATGGCGGTGCACGTCCTGTGTATAGTAGTCCTTGGGCAAAACACATGTATAAAGTATATTTATCAAAACACATTTATCCCTCTAGGAGACCCTGGTTTGAAAAAAGTACGTTGTAGGGGACTGCCATGTAGAATAGTTTGAAAAGTTTGGGCACTACTGGTATAGATATTAATGGTATGATAATGGTTGTAAACTACTTTTATAGACTTCAGTATGTATATAGGTCGACACTATATAATAAGGCAGGTTATAAAATAATTTTATGATTAGTTGGTGCTACATAAAGGAGGATCTGAAATACAAGCCCTTTTTATGTCGCAAGATTATAGTAATTAAAAGGAATGAAATAAGAGACGATCGATGACGTTTGGCTTCACGTACGCATGATGCCTATCTTAATTTACCGAGCAGCATGAAGCTGATCATAACAATACCATTGCATTACAGCCATCAAAATTTTATTATTCCATATAACATGGCACTAGGAGGAGGCCTGCACATTAAAATTTTGAAGCGCATGGCCCGCTTCACTGTGGACGAGTCCGTAGGCCAAGGCCCCGCCTCCGCCACGCGCCTCAACGTGCCCAAGAAAACCAAACTCTTCGTGGATCAAACCATGCGAGAGCGGGAAAATTCTGTTCGTGAGTTTCTCAGTTATACAAATTTCTCCTTAATTTTAAGTTGAAACTGACGTATTGTATTTCACTAACGAGTAGATTTAAAAAAATCGTCAATAGAAGATTCAAAGTAATTCATTCGTAAACGTGAAATTCATCGGAGAGAAGTGGAGGGTATAAAGGTGGAGGAAGGATCTTATATGAATAAATTTTATGCACATTCAAATTACTTGCCTCATTTCCTCGATAAATATTCATTTTCGATATCCTGAATGTTCTAGCAAGACTTGAGGGTCAGGTGCTATTGGGTAGCAATATTCAATATGTTTACAAAATTATTTCCTTGCAGAAAAACCTTTGTTTGAAATATTCATGTTTCAATACTCACATTTTCATAACATCTTTTGGAAAAAATATCCTATCCTTGTGGGTTGTACTTACGATAATCGGCACACTTTCTGCAGCTGATCTTCAATTCGTCAAGGATATTCAACTGTTCGTCAGTTGTATCTTTAATGGAACGAAAGATTCATGGTTCAATTTTGGTCATTGATTGAGGAATTTTTAGAAATATTGCGTCATTGAGCAGAGATGCACCGAGTGTTTCAACACGACCTGTACAAGCTGCGCCTGAACACTGCTCGTCAGTACGTGCGTGCACTGGAGACCTCTAGCAACCCCGTCTCCCTTACACAGACAGAGCCTCTCAAGTTATCTGCTCAGGTCAGCGTCCCGTCACCTGTCAGTATGGTCCCATGTGCGGCTTACTATTATTAGGAGCAATATATTTCTGGTTTCATCGCTGCAGCCACAGTAGGGACGATTTCAGCAATAATACACCGCATTGACAGATATTCCTCGTTTGATTTTGAGACCTGTCATCATTTATCAATGGCAGTAGGTTGAGGGGCTCATTAAGTAAATTGTTGGTAGAGCATACGCACGTATGAGGTATAGTCACAAAATTGTTGTAGGAGCATGGGCTCTTGTTTGGTTTCGTATCATGACGTATATAACTTATGCATATCTTATTGGTATGCATGTTCATACATAACTTAATGCTTTGTTCATTGCGTAGCACAAGAGCTAGTAATGTTCCTTACCCTGTGGAGACAGGTATTTAAGTTATCAAGTATAGGATTGTATCCAGGTATTAAATTATTAAAATTTTTGTCTAACAAGATGATTCAATTAACTTGTACGTCTATTTTGATGTGTTACAAATTTAAAATCACGTACGAAAGACATTCATTAGATATTTGCAGTTCGAAGACATGGAGGAATTTTTATAATGCCTTGATGTTGCGCACTCGTATTCCGCTTGTCATCTGTAAGGGCAATTCTGAGAAGCTGATCAAATACTCGTAGACTGGTACCTAACAGTTATTTTCAAAATCTGCCTTATTAAAACTGTATATTGTATTCACCTATGTGTGAATAACCATGAGTAATACTGGTTAAAGAAAATAATAAGGATATTCTGGATCTAGGTGCTGGGCTTAGGACCGACGTTTAAGATTCGAGTTGAACTTCAAAACACTTCAGCTAACTCTCCATCACTGAGCCTGATGGTGGTCTTCCACGCTGACCAACACGTTTACAATGTGCACGATTCCGTCATCCAGGTGAGCAGCGAATGAAGAATTTCTTCGAAACATGTGATTAAATATAGTGTTTCTAATCTGTTGAACTGAATTATCTGAAGAGAAAACTGGATGTATGTAGCTCCACTTCGGTTCACTTTGGGAATAATAACCCAGGTTTTTCAGGACGATTTAAGTCTTTAAGTTAAACTAAACCTACTTTCAAGATGTACGTAGGGGTAAGTCATACTGATTAAAGCTGAATAAAATGATACATATGTACTTTAGATAAAAGCTGTGGTAGTGAAGATTTTCAACATCTACAATATTTCGGTCTCTTTGGATCAATTTCACATTACAGGAGCTCGGTGTAGCGGGGCATGAACGCTTGGAGAAGCCAGTATAGGAGAAAAAGATATGATTTTAATTTCTTGAAGCATTCAAATAATCCTTATTGATTCTACCACGTATGGTTAACATCTACATAGCGAAGAGAACTTCACAACATAATGTCACGTAGTTCTCTGCGGTTCAGGGCAGCAACGATTTCGTTTAGATTGAAGTAGTTTTATGTGCTTCTCAGCGCAAACACGCCCAACTCAGTGTTAGGGAAAAAATTCGACTCGTCCATGATACTGACAAGCTTATAGCTGACGAATGAAGCTTTATGAAGCTTGTAGCTGATGGATGGAACCAAAGTTGAGTTTTCTTTGAGCTGATCTAGTACTAAAATCGTTTTCGAGGCATAAATTTTGTGGTTGTTTTCTTCAATACTCTTAATATACCATTGTATTATTTGGTTAAGTTTGGGGGCTCCTTCCGGAATTACATGTTTTACTGATGATTTTGTTCGTCTTGGTACATTTGACCATGGTCTTTGATATCATCGGTTTTGAAAAATGAAATGGCTCAGTTCCTTTTTGGAAGAGGCTTAAGGAGCACCACTAATTGAAAATACTTCGAATATACTTCGAGTAACTTTAAAACTTGTATTTGGAAATATCAAATGCACTGTTGCTCAGGAAATAATGGAAGCAAAATGTGAGTTATCACTTTCCTCATAGTTATTATTTTCGTTATCGTACCTAAGTCGACCTCTGTTTTCTCACCTAGAACCTTCATCGTAGGTAACGGCAAGGTGATAAAACACGCGATGTTTTGTCTTCAGGTGCCGATGCTCGTGCCCGGTGTGGCGCACGTGGTCGAGACGCTCGTGAACAACGTGTCCGAGTTGGGGGTAGCGGACACGGTGAAGGTGCTGGTCGTAAAGGATGCATCCTCCCGGCCCGTGTTGACAGCCCTAATCAACATGCCCGTGGCAGACACAGTGTCCTGAATGCCTTCGTCTTTATAATGATCATTCTATCTTAAGCGTATTCCTTTGGCTTCAAATATTTTGTTGCACCCATGTTCTCATTAATTAAACTTTTCTTATGGCAAGTTTTCGAACATTTACGCCTGTACATATGTATGTATTCATGTACAGCTACTTCTTCAGTAATAATAAATTTGCCTTTACGTCTGTTGGAGAGTCTCTAGCATCTTACGAACATAGACCTTGGGCCAAAGCCGAGATCATGTGTAAACGTGTACTATTAATCAAACAAAAAACAAAGTATAACCACCTTTTTCTTTCTAAAATGTATTTTTAATTCCTTGCTTTCCATGGACCTTCTTTGCGTAATCAGACGACACCAGCTTTGAGCTGAGCACCGAACAGCTAGAGAAAAGCGATCGTACACATACTAGATGGCTGCATATTCCTTACCTAAGGGTACTGTGTCACGCTGCTCCAGCCCAATTTCATAGCTTCAACTGTAGTGGGGAGAGCCACTCTTTTCTAAAGCCCAACTGTGGCTCCTATTCGAATTGTTACTCCAACACTGAACTCGATTTGCTTTAGTCCGTCTGTTCCTAGTGAGCGCAGTAGATAGGAAGGTGTGGTGGTGTCGTCGTAAACATTCATTAGGAACGTCACCATTTTGAAGTTTCTGTCCATGAAGGCGTCTAGCTATGTCATGACTCTGTTGTATTAGTCTGAGGAGTACTGGAAGAGCCACAGGCGAAGACGAATACATACGAGTATTCCCGTGTAAAACAGCGCAATCTAAAAGATTTTAGATGAAGTCACTCAAATGATCCCCCTAGTCGGGTGATGGGTTATTTCAGTCGCCTTGAACAGGTAAGGTACATTATAGTTTAGGAAATCCTATTTAGACGAATGAAACCGCAGTATTCGATAGTCTGTAAGAATAAAGGAGAGTCATGAACAATACCCTGTAGTCGGGTATATTTATTTGAACCAAGGACTACTGTAAACAGGACGTGCACGGTCATATAGTGGCCTACGTTAGCGGAGGCTAGTTCATTGAGTTCAGTTAGTCACCAACTGTCACAGTGCGAACATTGTCGTAGTCTGTCGCTCGGTTTGAATCGGACATTGTTGTTTATTTTGAGGCACATAGGTGTATTTTTAAGTAGATGCTGTTTGTTTACAAAGTTTATTGCTAATTATATATATTAAAAATGCAGAACAAGTGTGGGGTTGTGAACTGTTGGGGTAATTACAATAAGGAGAACAGTCGCTGTGTGTTTCGCCTGCCGAAAGAGCAATCTGAGAGACAAAAGTGGTTTGATGTTCTTCCACCTCGTGAAAACTTTGTTGTTAATCCAGACAAGTTTTTCATTTGTGAGATACACTGGGGTGCTGACCCCCCTGTGATCAAATTGCGTGGTGGTTCTATGCGACCTGGAATCCCTCCCAGTATCTTCAATGTGCCTGCTTCATGTCTGCCATCTCCAAAACCTGCACCTCGCCCGGCGAAAGTGGAAGACCAACAACTGAGGTATTTTCTTCAGAAGGATACGATTACTTCATGTGATGCTTTCAAACCTGAACGTAACCTGCAGAAGCAGTGCAAGAACTTGATTATTTCAAGATCGAAAAAAAGGCTTGTGTTTTTGCCAAGCCAAGCCATGCATCTTGACAACAAATGTGTCTGGTTTCTCCTTTTTGACACGGTACAGTTGCTAAAGTGCAAATATACTGTGTCAAAATAACTGGATCAGTGAGAAGGGCCAGAAGATCAGTCTAACAATGAAACAACGGCATCATTTGGAGACGTTAAGAACTGTATGAGTCAGAGAAAGGCAGTGTTCCACTCAATTTACTGGCAACCCCTCACGACTTCAACTACAAAATGTGCAGTATATCTTGAAGGTTTTCAATGACAATGTAGTGGCTTCATTAAAACTCAGAGGATGCCGTGACACTGCTAAGTTCATCCAAATCATCCTTAACTGGTGGAATATAGTGAATGTGTTGAACGGTGAAATGCAGAGAACGGTTGGCTGACTAATCGCTGCAGTTTGGTGGGTTTTTGTTTTATGTTTGTTTGTTGTTTTGCTTGAATGTTTGTATGTCTGGTTGTTCGCATTGGAAAAGGTTTAACTATTGGTTGTTACAAAAATAATGGCCGCTTGAAGATCTGGGGTGTGAAAAGTAATTTTGACACAACTTTTTTAGTTTATTTTCGATGAACCTTGGCATGCATAACAATTAATGTGTGATCATTAATATTTTGTAACTTCTTTTCAGACAGAACATAATTTTGAAGGATAGAATCCCTCCATGATGAACATGACAAAACATGACCTTCGCCTACGTATGTTGAACGAGTTCAAACTTAGGCGCAACGCCTCCGAAGCTTCTGCCAATATCAACCGAGCATGGGGAGAAGAGTCCACAAGGGATCGTACAGTACGAAGGTGGTTTGGGAAATTCCGGAGTGGTGATGAGAGCCTTAAAGATGAAGAGGGCAGAGGACGTTTGGGTAGTCTCGAGAACGAGCAATTGCATGCGGTTGTTGAGCAAAACCCACGTCAAAGTGTTAGAGAAATGTCTCAGACACTTGGTGTCAGCATTGCAACAGCCTCGCGCCATTTGAAGATTATTGGAAAGGTGAAAAAGCTCGATAAATGGGTTCCTCATGAGCTCAATGAGAATCAGAAGCTTAGGCGTTTTGAAGAGTGCTCGATGCTCTCTCTGCGCAACACCAACGATCCCTTTCTTGAGCGAATTGTCACTTGTGACGAAAAGTGGGTCCTTTATGATAACCGTAAACGATCAGGTCAATGGCTCGAACTTCCCAAAGCCAATGTTGCACCAGAAAAAGATTATGGTGACTGTCTGGTGGTCTGCAATAGGTGTTATTCACTACAGTTTTTTGGAAGTCAATGAGACCATTAATGCAGAGAGATACTGCAATGATCTCGCTTTTATGCATGCTCGATTGAGCGAAAAGAGACCGGCATTAGTGAATCGACGTGGTCCAATTCTGCTCCTCGATAACGCGCGACCACATGTTGCAAGAATGACCGTCCAGAAACTCACAGAACTGGGATACGAGACTTTACCACATCCTCCATATTCTCCAGATCTTTCACCTACTGATTATCATTTATTCAAGCACTTAAACACATTTTTGGATGGTAAAACTTTTAGGTCTAAACAAGAGGTGGAAACGACCTTCAAAGATTTTGTTGCATCACAGCCATTAACTTTTTATCAACAAGGGATAAATAATCTCGTAGTCCGATGGCAGAGATGCATAGCTGCTCAGGGTTCATATTTTGACTAAGTTTAACATCTCTATTGTTCATTTACCAAGGATTAAATGCACGCTTCTGAAATGGGTCATTATTTTTGTAACAACCTAATATAATCCATTTCGTAAAATCTAAAACTGCAGCAACTCGGCTTTCTATAAAGTGGCCACTAAACTCATACAATAATACATGTTAAATCCGGCTAAAATTGGTACTTTAAAGCATTACAGTGCTTTAAACCATTTAAACTTCACTGTAAAACCTAATTATCCCTTCTATTGCTTTGAAGAAGTAATTTTTGATCTATTTGTCCAATAAAAAACGTTATGTTACTAAGAATGCAATGGCCTCCGATAGCGTAGTCCACTATATGGCCGTGCACGTCCTGTTTATAGTAATCCTTAATTTGAACATAAGCAAGACGACTTTCTCTGATTCATTAAATTTCAGTGCAGTTCCTGATACTAACTTTTTTCGAGTTATTTGCGTGGAAACATTTTCAAAATGAAAAAGGAACTTCAAAAACATTTAAAAGTGAATAAGCTTGATCTTTGAAATTAAGTTCAGAAGTAACTTGATTTTGGCTATCTATATCGCTACTTCTCAGGTGATCTGGTTTGCAAGATTTATTTTCACCATGCCCTTTCACAAATATAAAAGCATTTTCAACAGCTGTGCGCTTCACTTCCTACATTTAATTTATGAAAATTGTATACGAGGCTTCTGTAGTTATACGAAATTAGGTTTTGTCCTTGATAAGCAGCAACGGTAATAAAGGAAAGTTCACGAATAGAATTTCATCTTTATTTAACAGAGGATTGGTGCAGCTCCCATCAAGAAAAAATGCATGACGAGGAGCTGGCATATATGCAATTATTTCTCTTTTCAAGTTCACACCTAGCTCAAGTTGCGACTTCACACTTCAATGTTCAACAACTTTCCCAGCCCTGCTCATTAGCTGTCACGTCGAAGATTCTCCTCGCCCCAATTTCCAGCATTAATCCCACAACCGCAAACATTTCAAAATAACAAGTGTAAAACGCCTTGGGTGCTCAGAGATTTACCAACAAACTTGGTGCTTGAGCTCGGTACAGAGTAGATCAAACGGGCTCACTGCAAGCCATGCACTTACTCCCGTCGAAAATATTGTCCTCGGTTCGATAATTTTTGCGATCGAATTCTTGCTAAGAATTTAGCAGGAAAAGGAGGAAAACATAAATGATACTAAAATTGAAGTGCTAGTTATGAGAACTGAAATGTGATAGAGTTCCCAATATTTGCAAATGCAAGCAATTACAGCAGATGCATTGCTATAGCAAACTCGAGTACGGAGCACGTGCTAAAACGAGGGCAACACACACAACGAAACACCTCACAGTAAGTCATTTGGTGAAACGGGAAATTTTTTTTAACTAAGACGGCACTTCAACATTACTATCTACGAAATAAGAAAAGGAGATAGGTAGAGAAGTGTCTAGCGCCGTGGCTGCCATCACTATACCAAAATCAAGCTCACGAAATAACACAAATAATGTCTCACTAACAATAAAATTATACCCAGAGAAGCTCATCACTACAAATACTACTGTATATGCGGCCGAGTGAAAAACGTGAGAAAGAAAACAGAAATTCTTAATATTCATTTGGATGCATTTTGTCATAAACTTATAAGAATTGATTGTATCAGTCAACACCACGAAAATTTATGAAAAATACACATACGTTACCCGCCACAAGAAATTAGGCTGAAGTAGAGGTCATCAGCCACAATGAAAAAAGTCTTACGCAGATTATTGTTGCCCAGAACTTTGTACTAATGGTTCAGGTAGACGGATTCGACGACACGAACTAACCAAAGGCATCAGAATACAGAAGTCCCAACTACACTAAAGGAGTAAATTATGGACAGCAAACGCATCAAAATACCTGACAAACATAGTGTAGTGCGTCAGTCCCATTCTAGCAAGCAACAAGGGAATGAACAGACCTCAAGACAAATTTCTGTAAAACAGAAAAAATCATTAAGTGGAACACACCGCGGTCACTAAATAGCCTATACGTTTCTTACGTCAATTGTAGTTGGCAGATGTCATGAAGATCGGACGCCAAAAAAATTACGACTCCATCTGGCGGACTCGGCAAAGTAGTCATTTTACAAACACTAGGTTGCGAAGACCGAGTAGCCGCACGAACATTGCGTGCCATGGAAAAGTCTAGAAATAAAAACGAAAATTAAGCAGTCATGCTGGAGTAGAGGGCCGCAATGACATGCATGCTGTAGCCTTTGTGGAGAAAATAAGCTTAGCATGAAGTTTAACCCATGACATTGAGTACAATTTGCACTGTTGCATCTGCAGGTCATGTCATGGGACAACCAATACAATTACTGCTGTTGCTCGATCCCTTCGAGCAGTGCCAAGTGAACAATACGAGTAGAGGCTAACGATGACACCGTCGGTCTACTCCTTTGAAAACGTTCAAGTTCTCACCAAGTTCTCAAGCTACGCTGAGTAACAATATGTCTTTAACATATAATTAGGTGAAGAGAAACAGCGAAAGCTTGTCACCAAATAGTCACTTACTTGTTGAACTACTCTGAGAGCCACGATATTGTATAAATCTTTTGGTGATCTAGATGCATATACCATAGAAATACACAACGAACTGAGATCAACTCTAAAATAATAGTAGAAAATTATAATAAATCACCTTCAATCGATTAAGTAACCGCAACCCCGACGTTAGCCATAAACCACACTTCAACTTCACGTGTAACATTCTGGTTTTACTTCGTAACCCCACAACAGAGATGGTTACAGTGAGAAGACAGGCTTCACGTGTGACTCTGGTTTTACTTCGTAAGCCCACAACAAAGATGGTTACGGTGAGAAGACAGGCTTCACGTGTGACTTTCTGGTTTTACTTCGTAAGCCCACAACAAAGATGGTTACGGTGAGAAGACAGGATATGCAAATATTCCTGCTCCGATCTCTAAAAGAAACGAGGAAGGAAAATATCATCCACAGCTCAGAAAACAGTTTTTAAACATGATAGAGTAATTAGAGATAGAACAGCTACTGAGTACATCATGAAATTTGTAATTTAAGTAAGTTACGGTTGCGAGCTTGACAACAAGTCACCAAAAATGACTAAAAATCAACGAATAACTAAATAGACTAGTTCTTTCAACCATAAAGATAGTTATCTCTGTTCATCAACTAATCTTAGATTTTTTCAATCGTCTTCCATGAACAACCATTGCCAGAATTTTAGGTCTACAAGGAAATACGCCATAGGCCACAAACTTGAATTAACTTTAGAGCAATAGAGTGAAGTTAGTTACGGTACACATTAAATCTGATGAATACGTGGAAACACTAGAGGAACACACCAAAAGTGTACGAGTAAAAGGAGACACACTGAACTCCTTGCATTTAACTCTGATATTTCATAAAATAAATAGTTTAGCAAGTAAGTAATGCTGTAAATTTACTTCTCAGTACGGTTCATCGCGCACACTATAATGACACAAAAAGTGTTGCAGCACAACAGACTTCAATGAAAACAAGAAAATTCTCGTTACATAAACGTACAATTGACGGTACTTTTATTCATGCGCCTCAAAACGGTAACAATAGTAGAGCATTGAGACAGGAAATTTGAGAGTTCTGGTGCCAGCGATGACCTAGCCTTCCATACCACCATACGAGACGAAAGTTATGGTCAAATCCATCGTAGACAGCTCTGTAATATACAAAACAAAAAGTGAATCGTAGAAGCAGGTGCGTGTATGTACACAGAATATACAGTTTTTCACACAAGTAGATACAGATCACCTTAAGGAAAGATGAAGTTAATACTATAGTGAAGGAAGACTGAACTCCTACTCTGCAGGCACGCTTAACCAATAGTAATCAACGCAAGGTGGGTCCTCAGCCACAAAATTTATATTGATTCAAAACTTTCTTTAGAGGTCAAAACTTGAAGTAACCGACAAGAAGTCTCAAGAACAAAATACACTATCAGAGAGGTCACTGGCAGATACACATCTATATATGTACATACAGGTTATTTACGCACAAGTAATTTAATCCATAGAGAATAAATATTAACCAAGATCAGACTTTGAAGTCACGCAATTAAAGTTCGTTTTTACACAAGCAAAGTTCAAGGCAGGCGAGTCAACTGAAGAAACTCCTGAGAATGAGTTCTTGGATGACTTGTTTGCTCGAGAGGTGGAGGCGCTTCCCGGCATGAAAACACAAGTACAAAGGAGTCAAATAACTTACGTAACAGGACGAGTTGAAGCGCCTGCTAAGTTCCGTCATTAGTATTTAGAGATTAAAAATTTGCCTCGATTTATTTATTTTTAGGCAAAGTAGAAAATTTCAAGACACCACAGGTTCTTAACGAAACGCACAACAGATCGATATTAAATTTTTAGACATTAGTTCTTACTATGCTTCCAGCTTAACCGTACAAGTAATTCAGACGGGGAGAGTATTGCTAGGTAAGTCACTGCTTCATAATTACACCTCCCAGTTTGATAGATCTCATGAATGTAGTGAGACGCATTATCCTCAATATCAGGAGGGGATAGTAAATACAGTCGTAAGTCGATCATTAGCAAATCACCGGTACATTACGTTAGGACATGACACCAATTTTTTTATTTCAAGTATGTACCTACTTGGTAGTGTGAAATGTATAATCGTTTTTTCTTCCTCTTTACCATACTGTAGTCAAGGTTGTCGGTACAAGTGGCCGTAAATCGGATGATACATGTATCTTGTGCAAGTGGGACAGTTGAGATGACGAAGCAGTCGATTTTTATTTTGGTATAGAGGTGTACTGAGGATAGAGAGAGTCTTTCTGTAGATGGAGGTTTCAATATAAGGAGATGTAAACTACGGTTACACAGTTGAACTGAATCAAGGGTTTAAAATTCTCGCTGCCTAATCAGACTTGTTTGAACGATGAAAACGAAGACCGGAACAAGTAAAATGAAATCTGCACATCAAGCAGGTGTTGAATCAAATAATAATTCCATTACTTGAGATAAACAATGCGTCGTATATTAACGAAAAACCGTAAATTTTCAAACAACAGTACTCAAATTTTACCGCATTGTGGGAGTAAGCGAAAATAAATTTTTTATACCCTAGTAGAAGAGGGAACACTCTTCGTGAATCTCATGATAAAAAGTACAACTCAAGTACTTTGGAACGTAAAGGAGAAAAAGTATTCCGTCCGATATAATCGCTAGCAATAATACTTCGAACAAAATTGAAATTTACGCACTGAAAAATATAAGCATCGAGTTGTTGACAAAAATGATCAACCAGAGGTCTAAGGATCAAAAAGAACTATCAGTCAAGTTCTTCTTGTGCAGTGCTGATGGACTCTTCCTCGGTGCTGGAGAGTGACGGCTGTGAGGCGGACGACACCGACATGGGGGTGACTTCATCAAGACACGCCCCTCCATCAGAAGGAGTGCTCTCAACAGTGCCAGAGCCACGACCCAAAATATATCCAGTGCCCCCAAATACACCATTTCTGTTATTTAATAAAGAAGAGTCAGCGGCGCAGTTTTCAGCGGTGGGGAAGCTGCCTAAATTTCTGTTGTCTCCGTTGAGTCCAGCAATGAACATAGGACGAGCAATAGAAGACGCCATAGAGGAACCAAACCCAGACTCAACGCCAGCACCAGCCAAGTTGGGAACAGGAAGGGAAGGAATAAAACTGGCTGTGGTGCAAGCTGGGACGAAAGTGCCTGGGTGCGTGTCATCGATGTTGATGTTGGACACTAGGTTGCCGCACACTGCATCGTTCGTATTGATGGTGGATGTAACGTTTCCCGAGTGCAGAGGAGAAGGAGGAGGCGCAGCAAGGCCGTCAGTGTTAACACAAGCACCGTTGTTCTCCGTGTTAATCATCGTCACATGCCTGGCAGGTTCCCTGTCGCTGCCGTCCTGTTTCGAAATGCGCATGTTATGCAGGTTAGAGTGAGGCATGTCGAAGTTGGGAAGCCCAGAGCTGGGCGTGGAGGATACGGTAACGGAGGAGGAGAGAGGTGCACCAGGAACGTGGACGATGCTGCTTCTGGTCCTCCTCACAACTGAGGGCGAGGACGCTTGAACGTCAACAGTGGCGTTGTCAAGTCGAGGGGAGTCGTCGGTGACCATAAGGTTGGAGTTCACAGGTGCCACGGATGTAGGAGTGATATCAGCAGGCACATCCAGAGGCAGAGGTGGCAAGATGAAGGGCGTGTCCCTCCTGCGGTAGAGTAGCAGGTAGGCCTGGTCGCTCACTACGCGTTCGTGCGACATGTTCATTACGCGTGAGTCGTCGCACAGTCGCCATCCTGTCAAATAACAGCAAATTTCAAGGCCATACTGTCAACTTGTCACACAAAATTAAGGCAAGTTTTCCTGCATCCTGTTACACTACAAGTTATACAGCCATACTCTCGACTAGCCATGCAAAGCAATGCTAAGTATTCCTGCATTCTGTCAAAGAACAACAAATCACACGGCCATACTGTGGACTTGTCACATGACAACTGTGGTGAGTATTCCTGCATCCAGTCACACAAGTTATACAGCCATGTTTTAGACAGGCTACGCAAAATGACGGCAAGTGTTCTTGCAGCACACCTTGTAACTCGAATCACCACGCACTGAGGAACTGCGACAAATGCCTACGACCTCTCTTTGGTGAACTTCACCTCAAAAGAGGCAAGGCCTCTGAAGTAGCTGCCCGTTTATTACAATGAACTAAAATAACTAGAAGCTTCGAGCAGACTATCATAGAAAAATACTCCTAAAGTAAAACATGAAGAACTTCAAAAATCATCAAAAAAAACGGAAGATCACAAGTATGTTGTATGCATAATTTAACTCATTTCTTCCGTGCGTTACCACATGGTAACACAATTTTAAACAAATTTCAATTCAACATATTTATTAATTCCTACGTGATTTCGTTTGAACGAGTCCCATTCGAGTTCCGTACGAGCTTCAGCTATATTCTGACGCAATCGGTTCAGTTGCTTGCAAGACGGGGTAGGAGTGACACGTGTTTATCTGAACACTACCTATCAAGTCTCGCCTCGGGCATGGCGTCATCGAAAAGGTAAGCTTGTAATTGTACATTGAATACTACCAATTGAAATAAAAATTCGGGCTTTTATAGAGGATTGTACACTGATGACTTACATTGTCTGTCAGAATCTAATGGTCACATGTAATAAAAGTTATATACAATTGAAATTAGTGTTACCGTATGGTAACGCTAGGAAAATACAAGTACAAAAAGATCAAATGAACGATTTTGTAATGTAATCATTTGTTTCAGAAACAGAGGCCTCTCAATAAATGAGATTTTGTCTCTACATGAAGATTCAGAGGAAAATTGCGATATATACATGAAACCACCGGAAGTTGGTGACGTCACTGACGAGGACTCTGGCAACGAAGATGCTGAAGGAGGATTGCTAGGAAATAATTTGAGCGGCAATCAGTTGCGTGCTGCTGCAGAGTTACGGAGGAAAAAAGGATCAATCGAGCCTGAACAGGAATGTCAATCTTCTGAGGATAAAGCTGCAAAGAAAACTAAATTGAGAAAAAAACTCGTAAAAATGAGCTGGAATAAAAAACGTGTACCACGAAAAATGAGGCTATTCCCTGAGAGTAATTACAGCAGATATAGAGATTCCACGGACGTGGAACTATTTTAATTATTTTTTGATGACTCTATATTGGAGCATACCAAAGAGCAAATGACTATTTATTCAATGAGGAAGGATTGTCTAGATGTAAATGTACAAATAAATGAAATAAAGACCTTCATCGGCATCTTATTAGTGTCAGGATACAATTTTCTTCCACGCAGGCACATGTATTGTTCTAAATCTTGAGGTGTACAATGAGGCAATTTCTAATGCCATGCGTTGTGACAGGTTTGATCTAATTATGAAATATCCACATTTCAATGCCTCTGATAACCTCGATAAGACTGACTAGTATGCCAAGTTACGCCAACTTATCTCCCATCTGCAAAAAAGTTTATGATGAATTTCATTCAAACTCAAAAAATCTCTCATGACACGGCCATGATCGAGTATTTTTGTAGGCATAGCTGCAAACAAGCAATTAGAAATAAACCTATAAAGGTTTGGATACAAAATATGGTGTCAGAATACCACCTCAGGATATCTAATTGCATTTGATCCTTATCAAGGGAAGACGCATAGGGGCGATGAGTCTCTTGAGAAGGAATTCGGCAAATGTACTTCTACTATTCTCAACCTAATGAATTCTTCTAGTGAAGAAAAAAGAATCTGCCTTACCATATCTATATGGATAATTTATTCACTACCATTCCTCTCCTATGCGAACTAAACAAACGAGGTTATAGTGGAACGGGCACGATTAGAGCCAACCGTATTGACAAAAATTGCCCTGTAACGTCTGCAACTTCTTTCGAGAACAAAGAGCGTGGCTATTGTGAATGTGTTACAGGAACTACAGATGCCTCATGTGTGAAAATAATCAGGTGGAAAGACAACTCCGTTGTGACTGTAGCTTCAACAACTAATGGAAAAGACTCAGCTGGAAATGTAAATAGATGGTCCAAACAGGCATGCAGCCGACTTGATGTGCCGTGCCCTAGCGCAATCAGGGAATACGATAAAGGAATGGGAGGCACAGATCAAATGGATCAATATGTAAATGCATACCGCATCGGAATTAGAGGGAAAAAATGGTGGTGGGGCATGTTCACCTGGATGTTGGATGTATCCATACAAAATGCTTGGATTATTGCTCGAAATACCGGAAAAAAGTAGGATCAATTGGAGTTCAAGAGTCGAGTTGCGATGGCATACCTTCCGAGATTCAAAAATCCTCCACAAACTGGAGGCAGACCATCTTCCTCACACCCAGGATTCAGTGACATGAGGCATGACAATGTTGGTCATTTTGTAATACCAGTACCTTCGAATAAACGGCGTCGATGCATGAGAGACTACTGTAAGTCACACGCTCGTACTCAATGTTCGAAGTGTGATGTCGGACTGTGTGTTCACTGTTTCTTACCTTACCATACAAAGTGATTCATGTTTGATGATTATAGAGATATCAGGATTACCATTGTTCAAAACATACGTACTAATAGTTATAATTATGTTATTGGAGCTGTATTGGATTATATATTTTATTTTTAATGGAATCTTGAGTTGTTAATTGAATTTGTTTGTCAATTTATTCCTGTATAAATCCTATTTTGTCAATGGAAGAAAACGGAAACTTTTTTCAAAAACTTTTGTACTCGGATTTTCTTAGCGTTACCATATGGTAACGGTATATAATTAAAAAAATATGATTATTTTGGTGTTTTTTCCTTCAAATCATTGTTATATAAGTTAAGTGAATGTCATATATAAACTGTCAACTAATTCTGAAAACATAAGTTAACTCCGAAACAAATGGGTTAAGAAAAAATAAAAGTGCGCATATGAAATATTGTAATGATTAAAGATACAAGGAATTTGCATACTGCTATCCAGTCCTTTCAGCGAGATCAAATAATGAAAATACATAAAAAATACATAAAAAATACTTAAAAATCATTCAATTTCCCTTTTTCAGGTGTCAACACTTATAAAATACGAAAAAATAACCAACATATCCACTATTTCAACATAACTACAACACATTTGCCTAAAGACCACTGGCAGATAGAAGTGCAACACCCAGACTCTCCAGTGGAGGCACAGCTGCCAGTGGAGGTACAGTTCAAATTTACCCATCTGTCCACCTAACCAAGTAGTCCTCCAATTCACAAAGTAATCCTCGATCTAACAAGCCTTCAAATTTCTTAAAGGTGCTATAATTTACCAAGGCCTTGCAACTCACAAAGCACTAGCAGTCTACTTCACATAAAGCAATAGCCTACCAATTTCGGAGTCGTTGTTCTCGCGGAGGGTGCGAACGTAGGCGGTGTAGTGGCCACCAAGCAGACGCCCCATGTGGTTGACCACGCCATACAGGTCGTACACCGTGCTCTGGCCGTCACCTCCCCCAGCAGCGATGTGGGCACCCACGTCAAACCCGCTGTAGGCGACACTCGTATAATATCTTGTGACGCTTTGTAAACCTTCCCGATATATTTATCTACAGTATATACGACTGGTGAAGGTGCTTAGACACATAAATAATCTTCCCATTTCATGAATTATATTGAAAAGGAGATGGAAACAAAACATGTATAGATTTATGCTCGCGCATGTCTGTCGTGCACGGTGCGCATTTGAACACTGAGCTCCAATCACTTGGTAATTTCAACTCGATTCATCAGACGTGAAGACAGGAATAGTGTTACAGCTAACAACATATAAAAGCTTTTACATTTATTTGAACGGCAAAATGCCGTGCAGCGGCACACTTTTGTTCAGGAGAAAATGATTTTAAGTTATAAACATTGTTCGCAACAGGTAAGACTTTTTCATGAGCTTAGTACGATTAAAATGTGAACACTAAAGTACCATACATAATAAAAATGTGCATGTCACTGTGCATTTTTGCTTTTGTATCAAAATTCAGAATAGAATAGAATAAGGCAATAGGAACGAGCCGTTTGGCCCATTCTTGGTTCAATACCGAAGTCCCATGCCGTCTAAAGTCACTGCATTTTTGCTTTTGTATCAAAATTCAAACATACAGAGTTTGTTACTGACAAACAAATTAAGAACTGGAAGACCGAAGTCACCCCACAGTAAAGGTGTTGAGCGTGTGAGTCTTAACTTATAATAGATTGACTCCTGTCCACCTTGAACACAGGATTTAGATGGACTCTTGTTAAATCTTCTTTTGAAACTCTTCCTTACTCCAACTAATGATCCACAGTTTTTAGAAAAACATTCTACAATTGCTGCTCTGTGTTCTCTTGTGTACTTAGCCATTGTTAGAGGTTTCTAAAATATGTTATTGTTTGAATCCACGAGTCACATTATAGTCAGCCTTTATTATAAATACAAACAACTTTCAGTATTTTGCTTTCAATCCTAATTAGTTGAACTTTGTATCTTTTATAGTTTTTGCGTAATAAATTCCGAAAATGATTAAATAACTGTTGGGCCACCCAACATAATATCACAAAAATTTCCTATTTAAACTGATAGAGGATGACTTCCTTGATTGACGGTTTACTAACTTGGACACGAGATCTTTTTTAGATGACTCAAAATTTGATAGCTTACTTGGGTATTTGATAAACGCTTACTTGACCGACTATTTGACGAGTTTAATTACTTCGTGTTATTTGATGACTCACCTAATGAGGTATTGATGAGTTTTATTATTTGGTAGGTTATTTGAGGACTCACTTTATAGGGTATTTGACGAACTTGTCGATCTTGTCGCTGTAGAGAACATATTTGAAGGAGAACCTCTTGAGCTGCACGATAAGCACAGGCGGCAATTTCCACAGGCTCATTTGCTTGGTGGCCTCAACAGGTTTCTTGCATCTGCTCACACAAGGCACTTGTTCACAGCTGCTCAGCACTTACCAGAATAAACTGATAGATTGTTTCCTCCATACAAAGAAGGACACCAGTGCCTAATTTGTGAAGCTCATTGGGAAGACTAATAATGACGAGGGTTTTCCTACTACAGCTTTTGATGCCATAACTTAACGTGGCGTTTTGAAAGCAAACGACACGCAGAGGACAATTTTATAAGAGTACATTGGCATAAGGCTGCTAACCGTGCGTACCAGTACTCGTAAAATAAAGCGAATGTTACCACAGCGCAGCAAACATGATACATCATTAGAGAAACTCAGACACAGCCCACACTCGTACTTAGTCAGGAGAGTTGATCAGGTCAATTGGTGACATTTGGTCAGAACAATTGATCACCACAGGTTGCCCCATGCGAGGGATGTTGCAACCTTTGGCTCCTGGACATGTAATCCTATAGCCTCACACTTCCATTTGCAAAGCCTAACTTCATTTACTATACACATCCCCCCTACACAGCCTTGCTTCAGTCCCATCACCCTCTACACAGCCTCGCTTCAGTCAAATCACTACACAACCTTGCTTCAGTCATATCACACACATCCTGACATCACGTATATACTATGTTTCACTCTATACACAATCAGACAATTTGACTTTCCCCTCACCAACACCGAATACTTCAGACCAATTTTGCGCAACTATGCAGGCTCTCCCTGAAGTTAACAGTGCTCAGCTGACCCCACAACTGAACAGCTCCCACAAGACCCAACAGAAAAGTGTTGCCAGAAAAGCCAACGCAGGCTTGTTGGCATGACGACAGCAGAGGCCGACTATCAAGAACTTCGGGGCGCGACACACCACCTTCACCTGGGACAGCGCTATCAACCACTCTTACACTTAAGGGAGCGCCAGAACTCCCTCATCACCTGGAACAGCGCCAGGAATCACCCTCACCTGGGACAGTGCCAAGAATCACCCTCACCTGGGACAGCGTCAGGAATCACCCTCACCTGGGACAGCGCCAGGAATCCCCCTCACCTGAGACAGCACCAGGAATCACCCTCACCTGGGACAGCGCCAGGAGTCTCCCTCAGACAGGTTCTCAGGTTGGGTAAAGAGATCCATGCAAGCTTGCAGCGTCGTGTTCTGGCGCCCTGCATGCCCGTATGCAGCTGTGCCACCTCCGCTGCGCTCCAACTCCTCGCACTCAATCTAAACAAAATACTTTCAGTTGGCCCTTCATGTGTACATTAAAAGGAACAGAAATTCTAAAGCAAGAAAATTTTTTAACACTTTTAAATTATTTCACAACAAACTTTTTCTTTGACCATCTTTTTTGTACGCTATGCATTGAGTCAAGAGCTAGTCGGCGTCTATCCAAGCATCGTCCACCCACGTGCTTCTAACACCATCCACTCTTGCGCTTTTTCTTTAAGAAGCTACAATTAATTTCGTAAATAATAAAATACAATATATGAACTACGTTTATTCTTAGAAATCAAATTTCAGACAGATGTGACAATATTGAAATACTACAACATACCTCGATAATATCTCCCCGTATCACAGGGAAAGTCGACAAGGAGTCAAAGCATTGACGCCACGGCAAAAGTGTACTGACTTTCAATCAAGCATCATCACCTAATTTAGCTTAAAAAAATACTCACATTTCTTATTACTTTGAAAACATTGAATTCGATCAAAATATCGCTAAATTAAAGTAATTCAATATTATTTATGAATTAGGAACCCTTTTCTACTGTTATACATATTTTTTTATTTTCTAATTTTACCATAAAAAAGGTGGCAGGTCTTTTTCGTATAGGTTTTGGTATGAAGTAACTTGGTTGAACTGGAGTAGTTAATTAGGCTATTAAACTTTTCTGATTGAACATTTTTTTATTCTCTCTGGACGTTGCAAATACATATTTAACTCAATGCATCGAAATGTACCTCTTTGTTTGTGATGAGACACACCACGTCGTTGGTGTTGAAATTGTCAGTTTTCCAGTCCATGGCAAGATGGTAGCTGCCCTCCAGGTCCAGCGGTTCGTTGCCTGTAATGTAACAGAAATGAACGTACAAACACAATGTAACTGAAATTAACGCACAAACTACAATGTAACTGAAAGTAACGTACAAAGTACAATGTAACTGAAATGAACGTGCATACCACAATGTAACCGAGATAAATGTACTAACTACAGTAAAAAATAATGGAATGAGATAATGTGTATCAAATTTTGCTCGTGCTGTCATTTCCACTGGCCTTGTTCCAATGTATCATACATTTACAATGCATTTACAAATGTTTTCATAAATCCACTGAACTGTATTCATATTCACATCTACTATAGAAGCTACTTCAAATTTTAACTTGGCAGTGACGAAGACACAAATTGAAAATGAAGTAAATGATCAACGCATCGAAAACACAAGGAAAATCACTGCCGATATCAAACACCAGCTTTCATTATTAACAAATTTTTTACATTGTTATTTTGTTTTTTCGCTACCAAGACTCTTGATGATAAATTATAGTACAAGTAGATTACACCACAAATTTTAATAACATTGCATGTATGTATTCCATTTTGCAGACTGTCTTTAAATCACAATAAGGAAGCCCCGCTCCTCGTTCATGATTGAATAGCTTTCCAGCAAGATCACAACCCTATTAGTGGCAGAAATTTATACGAGTTCCAGTGCATTCGGTGCGTAATTTATCGACAACCCAGTCACCTTTTTTGACAACCAGGTCACCTTTTTTGACAACTAGGTCACCTTTATTGACAACCAGGTCACCTTTATTGACAACCAGGTCACCTTTATTGACAACCAGGTCACCTTTATTGACAACCAGGTCACCTTTATTGACAACCAGGTCGCCCTTACTGACAACCAGGTCGCCCTTACTGACAACCAGGTCACCTTTATTGACAACCAAGTCTCATGAGTGATCCGAACCATGCACCTCGAACTAAGTTCTCTGCTGCACCGTAATTATGAGGACACTTGGTCACATGATATATAACTTAGAATTCAAACGAGAAGTTTTTACTACTAGGACTATCAAAGGCAGCGTTGTAAAAAGAATTTTAGTGCAATTACAATCTCAAACTTTGGAAAGATATTGTTGCTTTTCTTCGTGCGTTCACACAATTACAGTAAATTTTATATACTTGCTCTTCACAATTTAAACATATAATATTTCTGTAATCAAGTTGAACTATCCAAGGTTAATCTAAAAGGTAAGAATGGAGAGACAAAAACATGAACAATATAAAATTTGATGGCACGTGTTGAGACGAGACACGGAAAGACCAAACAACAGATTTAGGTATACAACAATGTCTATCCAAAAGAAGCCCCAGGAGAGGAAGAACTGCAGGCGTCATACAACACTTGAGTTAATAGGAGGTACTTTGTTAACAGATCTGAAAAACTGCTAGAACTGATGTTTTTGTGAAACTACTTTTCGGGTTGTCGTAAGATAATAGATTACATTTACAAAAACTCAAGCATTACAGTTCGAGTAAAGGTTTAGTTTAATTTAATAATCAGCACAGAAGACTAAGTGGGCAATGGCGTACCCAGATCAGCGAGGGGCACTTTGTTGGGCAGTGACTGCCCCCGTGAGTTGACGGGCACGATCGTGAAGAGCTGAGGTGCGGCTGTGGGGCGCACCAGCTGGGGCGACACAGCGCACACCCTGAACACAACACAAAGTTTGTTACTGGTGGAGGGACATCATAGTGCCCCATATTTTGGTCACAAAGCTGGACGCTCTGATCACAATGACGGACGTTCTAGTCTCATTCTGCTTACAGTAGGGAGGCAGAAATAAATCAAATTCTATGCATCATTGATAGCCACTCCTAATTTGAAGCACAAGTTCACTGTTACTACAAGAAGCATTAAGAGCCTTGGGTCAAAACTCTCTCAACCTATGAGCTCTTGATAAAAATGAATAATGGTGAGACAAAAATTCCCAAGACAAATGGTCACAGCAGAGCTCACTGTAAGTATTGAGGGAGTAGGATGTAACACCAGTCACAAGCGCCATGATAACCTGACCTGCACGACACAGTAAGGGTCAACTTCTAAGACTTCAGAGTCCCCACATGATCCTTGAATACTCGTGGTTTGGTGGCAGCGAGGCTACAGCACACAAACAAATTCCCGCCTCTAAATACTGCAATAAAACAAACATGCTTGCTTCCCAACCTCTCCGACTGACATAGAAAGAAAATGACTGGCGTGCCGAAATTCTGCGTGATATTATTATTCCATGCAGACCCACGAGATTTCAACGACTAGTAAACTAAAATTGGAATAGTGGGAGAAATCTTTAGTAAATTAGCCAAATATTTTTAAAGTACAAAGTTGATTAACAACTCTTGAAAAGACTTTCTTTTTTAATTAGAATGAACACAAGCGACACATACCCGGTATTGAGGAGCGGCTTGTTGGGCTGCTCCCCAGCAGCAGCAGGCAGCTGGGCACGGCACTCACTGAACACGTCTTCCTCCTCCTGGAACTGCTCCAGTGAATCTTCTGTTACATGTTCGCTCGAGCAGCTCGCCTCTACCTCGACCTGGAATAACCAACCAAACTTGACTAAATACGTCTCTAAGAAAGATTTCAGGGCGAAACCTCCATTCTGACTTGAGTTAAAAGTCTTACAGCTGCCAGCGTGGGAGCAGTCAAACAAGTCTAGGACAGGGAGTCAGACTAGGGTTGACGATGACCGTAGCGCTCTCATGCTGGACCATTTTTACGGCACACTCTTGTGAATACACACATTTGCAACAAACCGTTCTCACGGGCGTAGTTAACAAATAAATTGAACAGAAATTTATTTTTAAAATGAAATGGTAGATCCTCGCCACACAAAACAATTATCGAATATTTAAGTACAGAACGCAAACGAGGTTTGGATACAAGTGTCAGAAATACACACCAATGTTGGAGCAAGTACCTTGCCAAATTCAATTCTCCCAACCGTAAGCGGGTCATCTTAGGCAAATTTTGAGTTGTGATTCTTATGGTGGCAAAAAAGGGGGACGATGGTGCCCCCTTAAACGGCCATGTAATAATAATAACATAATTCATGGGAATTTCACCTGCCCCCCCACAATAATGTCAAAAGAAAATAAAACCCCTCAATGCATAAGGTGAGCCGTAAATGGCAGTCTTCTCTCACAAACGAAGAGAAGGCAGAGCACGTGAAATGTACTCTCAGTCCTCCACGTGCACGTATCTTCCACAGGGGTGAGACGCCCCATATTTTATGTGAAGTTCTTGTACATACCAGTTTACAGCCACAACAGCTAGACATTTAGCCCTCGCTCCTACTTATCCCAAATGGAAGTATATACTAAGTGCAGGGGACATTGGCATATTCTCACTGTATTAGAAGAGAGCCTCTCTAAATACGGTTTCCCAGTTTGACCGCCCCAGCAAAGTTGGAGCCACAAATTGCATCACGTAGGCAATCAACCGCCTGTTCCACACGAGTATCATCCAGAGCAATTCTGCCAATTATGACAGGACCCTCATCTCTCATTAATTGCAATAATAAATCTATTTCAGATCTAAAGAAAATTCAATGGCTTTACAGTTAAGGGAGACATCTTAGTGAAAAGCTTAAATGCATGGCATGACGAAACTAAGCGCAACATAGTAAGAAATATTAGATTTAGAATACAGTTAATTTTTGTACTTTTTATCGTGTTTTCGAAATAATGGCGATTTCAGGTTTAAATAAGGTATTTTTTGCATTTTCGACCCAAATCGATCTCTTTTTACAGTTTTCATGCTAGAACAAAAGTAAATAGAGTTGTGGAAAGAGAAAATCAATATCTACAAACGATCGTGCCCCATTTTTCCCATCATAAGAATCAACTCAAAAACCGATTATAAATTTTTTTCAATATTTTCCCTAAGATTTCATTAGTCCGGGTTGCTGAATTGAATGAGAACTACACAATGAGCATAGTCACAGGAAGTTTGTTACCTGAGTGAGGTACGAGTATAAAACCGTAACTATATCCACACAAAAAAGTGAATAATTCACCTGATGCTTGCTTTATATAATTCACAAGAACCAGCCTCTTATTTCAATCCAAGCACTCGAGATAATTGTATAATACAAGAAGCCCTTCAACACTTTGACAACGATGTGTGTCATATATGGTACACCGGACCTTGTTGTAGATATACACACTAATTTGTGAGTCGCAGTTAAAGTGTTGACTGCCCAGGAAAAGCAGCGACAGCAACCAACAGTAGCATGACTGACCTCCATATTTTCACACTGATCCAGCCAAGCGTCTTCATCTGAGCTCTCGCAGCTCGAAGTGGAGCCAACACGTCGAGTAGTTCTTGGGCGACTCACTGCACCACTCATCGCTGCAGCAGCCGGTCCTCTGGAACACATGACCACGTCGTACCAATGTAGCCGATAGAATTAATTCCCTACACTATACTCGTAGTTGAGGAACATACACGAAGTCATTACTTATTAATTCTTTCCACTATACTCCAAGTTAGACAGCATACATGAAGTTAATGAACTTCATACTTATTCCTGCACAGTTCCTGAAACCAAGCTAATACCTGCAGCTTTGCTACTGAACTCAGCTTTTAATTAACAATGACGAGTTGAAGAGTCGAGTTAAATACTGTGAAGTATACGTCATATTAAGGTCATTACTGAAGGATAGAACCAGAATACAATAAAATGCATTTACACCAAATAATGGTTAAAATTCTCACTATAACGAAATAGGTTTCAAATAAAATACGAAGAGAGATGAAAATGGTGAGAAAACTGCTCCTAGAATGAACTGTACCTCAAATGAGAAAAAATTGTTAAATATCAAAATCTAGTTACGCACTTGTATCCACCAAAGAAGTTGAAGACACAATCAGGAAATACTTCACCAAATGTGTACATTTAGATTAAAGTGGAAATTTATTGCAGGAGAGACAATCGTAGTCACGGTGCAGTAGAGGCAGCAAGATGGCTGCGTAATGACACACACTGAAGAGTGATCAAGAGGATCATAAGATTTAAGAGGATCATACTTTAGTCTGTACGTCGGAAGAACCCAGCTAAAAGCCGACACCTCCAGTCTCATGACCAAATAAAGGAAAATATTCATCATCAGATGTATTCAAAGGATTCTGTCGGGTCATATATGTGAACATTCACTCGTATTTGTAACAGCATTAAAAGATAAATAACACAGTCATTACCATAAATTCATGAGCACATACGCTCGATGGTCAGCATAGCTGCTTTAAAGTCACTTTAATAACAATAAAGAGCACCTGAATGGTCTACTCGAACCTGGAGATCCCAGTGTGAGTTGCAGCAGTGACAGGAGGTTGGAACACCTCCACAGAGTAGCGAGCGTAGCTCTCCATGGCGCGGGCCAGGTTCTCATACGTAGCGTGGCTCTTGAGCAGCGATACAATGAAGGGCGCTCCCACAGGCTCGTGTATGCGCTGGCACGAGTTCTGTAACAAGTCATACGACCCTCTTTACTGACGCTCTAATGAACAAAAAGAACTTACAGCATCATGAGGAGTACTTGCAGATTAAAAATGCGTCTCAATGACGACTCTACGCCGTCCAAGGGAAGGTACGACATACGTTAATATATAATTGATTCTACATAATAATATTCAAGTCCCATGTAGTATTATATGCACAACGAAATTTTCAATGTCAGAAATCATAGCAAGAGGAATTACATAATGAGATAGCAGTATAACAAGGAGAGACCTATTAATATTATTACAATCATATTTTTACTGTCACCGGACTTCCTGGCCAATTAACATCAGGTTGGTTAAGCGTTTCCAGCCACCAAACCCGGCAACAAACGGTAAGTTTTTCTGCACGATTCTTTTCACGTTTAAGTGTTAAATAATACTTATAATTAAAAGAAGTTTGTATATTTATTCTTTATTGCACTTTAAATCACAGTAATTAAAAAGTTTATATTCATTTATTTATTGCACCACAAATTGCAAAGAATGGTTGATAAGAGGTTTTATATCTTCATATTGCACCACATTAATACAGAATGTTAAATATCACACCAATAGCTCAATGAAGTGTACAAAAATCGGCAGCAAGGATTTTTGCATCAAGTAACCACTCGACAACAAGAGTGAATAAGTGTTGTCACTCTGACTGCAGGCGCTCGACTACCACTACTACCCTTGCCTCGACACAGAGGGAACCCCGCAAGCGGCAGATCTTAGTGTGTATACCTAAGTTACCAAGACGAGCACCCCTAACGTACACGCCGTGCTGGAAAACTAGTGAACTACTAGGTCGTTCACATTACATTTCTGGCTTAACGACCGCAGCCACAATAAGACTCTCACCACTGGGAGCCACATTTCATAACACACTTGGGTTAAGTCTGCTATGGATTTAACTGCCCACTCATCTACGGCCGAGGGCCTCATCCACGCTGATACCCCCATAAGGCATCAACGCAGCGCACTCGGCCGTGGTTGCGTAACATTCGTCCGCATATGACGACGGCCTTACGTCACGAAGAAGTCGATATTATGGGAAATAAAATTTTCAGGGGTATAATTGAGATTACACTATGTCTGTAGTAGCTCCAGGGCTGCATCGGTCATTATACTACGTTGTGAAAGTTAATCTGTTTGAGGAATTCATACAAAGGCGGAAAGAAGCGAAGCCAGTTCGGAATCGTTCAACAGCTTACGATCAATATATACTGAGGCCTAATTCATGTAACATCTTTACCTTGTACTCACAAGGGCCTCCTGTTATACTCTTACGATGACTCCTCTAGTTTTCGTAAGAACATTTTAAATTTTTTAATCAGTAGAATTGCTCGCCTACAAAGAACATAAAATTAATCGGCAAGTCATAATGACTACGCATTATAATTGTATAGTGTTCACTGACATCACCAGCTTGGTCGACTGGTGAGCGAATCTGCTTGTGAGCGGAAAGACCCGGGTTCGAATCCCGCTGCCGACATGGTTGACGCGGCTAGAAATACGGCATGGGAATTGGGTAAACAACCGAATAATTATCGAAGTAATTATCCGACCCAAGAATGGGCCAGAAGGTTCGTTCCTATAGCCTCATTCTATTCTATTCTATTCTAGTGTTCACTGACAGAAGTGAAGCAACTACGATATCTTCAAGCACGAACGTTCAACGTTCTTATTCTGGACGGAGATCAAACATTAAAACGAAGCCCATCAAACAGTTAGGAAGAATTACTTGCTACGGGCAATAAATACTGAAATGGCTGTGCGGCAGTGAAGTGCGTGTACGTGATTGAATTGACGAACGGGATTAAGATGTACGTGCATGATTGATGCCTTTACTTTACACAGCATGGGACTTGGGTATCAACCCAAAAATGGCCAAACAGCTCGTTCCTCTTGCCTTACTCTATTCTTTTCTAATAACAGAAAAACAGCCTGAGTAGCAGTTTTCTTTTAATTTATACTAGCGGAATAATATTTACTGACTGACAGCACCCACTATAAAATTTTTACGGACAAAAATGGTGCACTGCACTGTAAAGAATCTTCGACACAAGTGGTACACTGCCCTGTAATGGATCCCCAACAGACATTCATGGAGAGCCCAGCAACTAACGTACTTCTCTAGGACCCATTCGAACGATACACTGGGAAATAGTCCCAGGAAACAAAATACAGGATTTGAAATAAAAACGCATCAGAGCCATGCTTTCATTCTACGAGATTCTAACAAGTAGTTCTGCTGAATTTGTGACCTGCTGCTCAGTTTCAGACGAGATGAGAAAGGGAAGAACTAGAGGAGTACATGACAATAATACAAAACCAGCTATAGTAGATTCTGTTACTTGTTCTGCTTAGGGCCATGAGGAATGCCCCTAAAATATTTCAAGACTGGCATACTGGCACTGACATGCACAACAGTGTACATATATCCCTATTCCCTACTCTCTCTTTCTTAAGATGCGTTAAAGAAGAATCAATTTTCAGAACACATTAAAGATCAGCGTTTCACGACCGGCACCCTGCGGCCCCCAAAAGGGCCACAGGCCTTCAACCAGGGGACGACGAGCTGGCGTCAAAAAACTGCGTATATTTCACTTATTGATGTACAGTGAACCACGAGGTTACACGACTCGGTGGGGTAGGGGGTGCGTGGGTGATCAAACGTTGAGAAACATTGCTTCAAAAAAAAATACAGGAAAAATAACTAACAAACCTCTAAAATGCCCACAGACAGCCTGCTCGAGCCAAGACCTAAGATACTAAGGGTCGAAAGTAATTTCAAGTTACTGATGTATTGCCGCTTTACGCGAGTTACCTGCTAATGTGTTCTACTTTTCGCTTTCTATTACGTGCGCTTGTCAACTGTTTGTAAACAAGTTTCTTCGTTGTGCTCTGCGGACTCTCGTTCTTCTTGTTCCTACCTCTGATGGCATTAAACGTGTGTGTTCCGGTGCTTCCTTCATTACCCGGACAATCGTACTTAGTCTCCGTCTCCATTAATCCGCAAGATGGCAACACTAAGAGGAGGAGAGACTTCAGCAAGTCTGGGAGACTACATTCAACAGAAAAAATTATGCTGACAATGAGGCACGCTTTAGAAATCAAAAATGCATATACTAAAACTTTGACGACTCGTTTGTTTCTTCAATTTACAGGCAGTTTGCGTTTCTTATTCTAAAGTAATTCACTAAGAAAGTGAAACAGTCAAGAACACTGAAAACTTGTTATAGAAAATACTGAATACAAGTGGAAGAGGTCCGAAATGAAGGAAAGCGACTGACCATGTGCTGCTGCCCGTGGGACTTCTGGCACTCACGGCTGCAGTACCCCACAGAGAGACACGTCTGGCAGCGGTTGATGCGCAGATCCGAGTTACCCGCCCTGAGCGACACACACAAGATATAATTCTAGTTATCAACTTGCCGATGAGACTTTCGTACTCAAACTTCATAAGTTATCCCACTGATAATCCCGTACTACCTTCATTTTATCCTAAAACGACAGTTGGAGATGCGACTTTGGACCTGATTTTGATGAGTTGAGGTTTCATTCTTTATTTTTCAATTTTATTTCAATACCACCCACAATGGGTTTCCCCATTGATAAAAAGGGACTGCATAATTTAATTCAATTTTTTCTCCATGTTCATGAGGTCACCCTGACTTGCTATTTGTCTTTGTCGATTACCTATTGTATAGTAATAAGATAATGACCCTTCATGTATGAATATTGAAAAAATGAATTACGACAGTATAAATTTTTACTCACACCCACATATAATAGAGAAAGAAAACTACTTGCAAGCACTTGTGTCAATGTTTTATGCGCTCATTCTAAGAGCAGAAAATTTCATTCTTAACAAGACAGCATACATGACAAAGTTCAAACCCTTTTATATAATACTGATTGAATATTCATGCTTAACTGCATTACAGGGTGCAAAAATCATTGACAGCCCAATACTCCTAGAGTTTATTTTGATTTAGGTGTTTAGACATAGATACATATCTTATAAATTAAACTTGAGAAAATGACAACAAATTTGAGAGAATTAAGTACCATTAAAGAAATCTTTGATACTCACACCATAGTAATGGGCAGTCAAAGAGCGAGTACATTTTTTAAGGCATCTTGTATTCGTCACAATGAAAGCTCCATTTCATGAGCATACTTCACATTCACTGTCCACAGCTGTATACCCTGTTTGCATACCTTACACTCACAATAACCAATAACCAAGATAATGATGGAGATCTCTATATAGATTCACGCTATGTTCATGTAAGACTACATAGACCTGAGACCGAAACACAAGATCTAAGTCTCGCAGCCTCCCAACCACAGCTTCAAACGGGAGATCTGGGCCTAACTGGATCTCGTCCAAACCAGAACCTGTCACTAGACTCCATCTGCAGATTATCATAGGACTCGAGTCTTACTGGACCCCGTGTATAGTCCAAATATAGAACCCGAGTCCCACCGGGTTCCGTCAACAGCCCAAAAATAGAACCCAAGTCTCACTAAAGCCCGTCTACAGTTCAAAAATAGAATCCGAGTTTCACTAAAGTCTGTCTACAGTTCAAAACTAGAACCCAAAACTCACTAAAGCCCGTCTACAGTCCAAAACTAGAACCAGAGTCTCACTGAAGCAACTCGTCAACAGTCCAAAAATAAAGCCCGAGTCACGCTGGATCCCGTCTACATCGTAAAATATCACAGGACAAGCCCTTATTAGTCACCGACCACAACCCACAACACCAGCCTCACCGTCCGCAGTTGGAGCAGCAGTTTGGGCGAGGTGGAGCGCTGACTCGCTGGGTCACGCACACCTGCACTACCTCCTCGCCCCCAACCTGCAAAGTAGCATTTATTGCCTCGTTATTGCAAGCTTTATACAGTGACTATGTCACTGTTTGAGAGCAATGACTGAATTTCTTATTTATTTTAGATAGCCAATGTGTTCATCATTTATCCTCTTCCACAATCAAGCTGCCGTTCAATTAAAGGTTCTGAATCTAATAGTTCACATGTGAAACATAAATATTGGCTACTAGCGAGTAAATTCTAATGCTAAATATCATAAAATATTACTATACATTGGTCCTAATACTAAATAATACTATACACTGGCACTTATATCATACTAATACTACACATTTCCCTAAGTTCGAGATCAGGCCTCAAGAGAGAGGGGCAAGGTGCAAGACCAGGCCTCAATTATGGCTGCACACAAAACTTAAGATGCTCAAAAGCATTCACCACTCAGTACAGCACTGCACTTTTTGATTCTCTATAGACCTATCTCTCTCATCCAGCGAGAGAAATTATACCATGACCAAAAAAGTTATGATTTGATTTGTAAAAGAACAATAAAAAAATCTGAGACATATGGATCATGCCGTCGACTACATAGAGCAGCTGAAAATTGTTTATCTTTATTGTAATTATCAAAAATTTACGTTACTTGAAACCACTAAACCTACTGCTGTCACGTCTGATTCTTAATACAAGGTTAGCACTGCACTAACTGGAGATGAGGGCTCTCACGTCTTCATACTATAAACGCAGTCATCAATGAATAGATACTATACAAATATGGATGCTTCACCAATGTGCTTCACGACAGCACGACTTCTCAGCTTCATGGATCATTACAACGCTACACATATTTCAAAGTATCAGCTCTATGGATCAAACATACCAACACAAGAAGCAAGACACACAGACCTGTTCAGGGATGGGGACTTCAAAAGCGAGTAGAACATCGTTGGCAGCAATGCTCTCCACTGAAGAGCCACTCTCGAAGATTTTCTGCACGCGGTGCTTGTAGACTTCAAGGATCTTGATGCAGGCAGGGTTCACAATTACTTTGCGTCCTATTTCCCTCTTCAAGTCCTCCACCAGAGCGTCGGCACTCACGCGCACCTTCAGCTTGACAGGGCTCCGCAGCCCCAGTTTGAAGAAGAACGTCACTTCAACCACCTACACGAGAAAAAATCATAAGAAAAACAGCAATCATTGTTTAACCACAAGGATATAGATATATATATATATATACATAAAGTTGAATAGAAATTATAGCTATGACACACAACTTCAAGGATAAAAAATATTCATATATGAACGCTTTCAAGACAAACCAATATACCTATGGATTTAATTTACGCGAGCAAATAGTCAATAACCAATTCCACACACAAAACAGTATCATTGAAATCTTGTATCAAAGCTAACGCTTGTAGAACCATGCACATAAGCACGGTGGGGCCTTCAATACGAACTTTCTGATCCTTAGGAATAGGGACGGAGAGGCAGCAAAATTCGTCAAACTTGACGGATATCTTGCCGCACTCGTGGCATGTGAGGGCCGAGCGGAACTGTCCCTTGAACAAGTCATCGATGACTGAGTCGTTGCGCAGCTTGTGCAGCCGCCACGCTTCAGCAGCGGCGTCCCTGTCACTCCAGCCGTCCAACTCGGGAGGCTCAGCGCAATACGGCTTTTCCTTCACGCGGTTCAGGTCCTGCAAAAACGCAACAGTCAGTCAACATCCATTATCAAAGAGCGGCAACTTTAGGGTTTTAAGCAAGAAAATTTTGGGGAAAAATCAGACTAGGAATGAAGCAGGGAAATAAATAAGAATAACTTTCTCGACCGAAGATAATAATTGAATTTAGTGCAGCTTTTTTACCGAGCTAAGTAGAATAGGAAGAATTGAATGAAGATGCGCCAGGCAGTCTTACAAAATGTGCGCTCTGGCATAGCAGGGTTTGCAGAATATTGTGATCCGAAGAAGAAATAAGCTTTTACTATTCTTTTACAAAACTAATTGCAAACAGATTTGGTTGAAAATTAATGCAAAAATTCAACTTTTAACCATGGCAGAAAAGCAAAATGTAGATTTCGAGGGGACGAATGATGTAAATCTTGAGCTTTTAAAAATAAAAGATGAGGTCACCCGGCTGAAGGAGAGAAGACAGGCACCTCGCAAATAGATGTTATTATCTTCCATGCATCAGTTTCAAAATGTGTCAAGTCAAACTCTCGCGATAAGAATCTGTACTAGGTTATCAGAAAAAAGCACCGAGCAAATCCCACTTAAGCTTATTTATATATTTAACATAGCATCTAGAAAGAAATGGAGACTGGCAAGCTCAACAGACGTGCTTGAGGAGTACCTCGTGTAAGCCGTCCAGCATCTCGACCATGAGCTCCTGAGCGTCGTGCTGAGCAAACCCTGAAAACTGGTTTGCTTTCAGCGACATCACCGCCTTCAGCTTCGTAGGAGCGAAGGACCTGTAAAATGGCATATTTCAAAATACAACATGACAACAGGAGCAAACAGTTTGGTCTATTCTTAAGTTGCTAGCCAAGCCCCATGCCCTCTATAATAAAATAATATCGCTGGTCTTAGCGTAGTTAGTGACTGTAAATATTCAATGTGATATGGAGAGCTTATCTACGATATGAAAGATATTTCATAATATTCTAAAAAACCTTAAATTCTTTTTATTATTGAAAACACCAATTCGAGCATTGCTATGGTAATTGTAGACAGCCTTACTGTTCTGATAATAAAAATAATAGACTGACTAAAGAAGGACAATTTTGAGCACCATGGCTAGTATAAACAAAAAGTAATTCAACAACCATGTCAGTCACAGAAAAAACATTTCCTTTTCAGGAAAGCAGGTCGTTGAATGTAATTTTAAGTTATTGGTGTACTGCCACTTTACGCAAATTAATTTTATCTTTAAGTGATAATAACACTTATGTTCTTATGCCATGTCCCGAAGGTCATTCAGTAATTGGAAGAAAATGGGTCTACAATATTAAATAGGAATCAAATAATGAAGAAACATTCAACGCACGATATGTTGCAAGAGGCTTTTCACAAGTTCAAGATATAGATTATAAAGAAACTTTGTCTCCAACTGCTAGAATGTCTTCTGTTAGAATGATACTAGGATTACCTGTAGAAAGTGGTAGTATTGTATCATACATCAAATGAACTTCGAAACAGCCAATCTCAATGCTGATATTGACTGAACTTTACTTAGAACAACCTAAAGGATATGAGAAAACCGGTGTCAATGGAGACTCCTTGGTGTGTAAGTTGAGAAGGTCAATATATAGATTAAAGCAAAGTGGAAGATTGTGGAATAGCTTATTACATTATTTTCTGGTTGATCAAGGTTTTGTAAAATCTCTAGTTGATTACTGTGTTCATAACAGGAAGGATAAATGGGGTATAATCACTGTCATTGTATGGGTGGATGATTTGTTGATTTCTGCATTTAATGTTCCAACTTAGGTTCAATTAAACTTGGTCTCTGTAATAGGTTTAAAATGAAAGATTTAGGACAACTTAACCCATTCTCTCCTAGCGGTACCATATGATATCAGCTTATATCTCACATAATAAAAGGAGATAATTTTTTTTCGGATTTTGAGTAGTTTACCCCCCTTCGGGGAGGAGGGGAACTACTCAAGATTCTTTTTCTCTCTCCATAACAACTACAAATATAATACATCCTAATGACTATACATAATTTCAATTTCACAAAACTCCAGAAACATTTTTCTCGGAGAGAATGGGTTAAGTATTTTCTTGGAATTGAATTTGAATGTGGCAATAATTCAATAAAAATGCACCAAACAGAATTTGTCAATATGGTTCTTTCAAAATTTAAAATGGATGATAGTCACCCAAAATCGGTGCTCTGTGACGTCAGTATGGTTACTCCAACTGATACAAAATCAAAAGAATTTGAAGATCCTAAGTATTACAAAGAAATTGTTGGTAGTCTTATTTACACAATGACGTGTACTAGACCTGATATTTACTATACAATAACAAAATTGTCTCAAAAACTAGCTAAACCTACTTATTCTGATTTGAACATGTGTAAATTTACACTGAAATATTTAAAAGGTACAGTAAACTATGGACTAACTTTGTGGAAAGTGTAAAATTGACAGGTTTTCTAGATTCAAACAGGGGAGGCTCAGACAATAGAAAGAGCATTTCCGGGTATTGCTTTAAATTTAATGACGTTTGTCTAATTTCTTGGAAGTCTAAAAAACAATCTACCGCTGCGTTATCTACATGTGAAGCAGAATATATAGCTATTACTGAAGCAGTTAAAGAAGCCAATTTCCTCAGCCAACTATTATCAGACATGCTTTGCAATGTAATCAGTCCTATTGACCTACATTGTGATAACCAAGGTGCTATTCAGTTAACTAAAAACCCTGTATATCACCAGCGTAGCAAACATATTGACATTAAATATCACTATATTAGGTCTCAAATTCATAGGAATTGAATAATTTGGAAATATATTCATTCAAAAGAAAACATAGCAGACGTGTTTACTAAGCCTGTGAATAAAACTAAATTGAAGAATTCAATATATGTGGCTAGAAAGAGGAAATTGTTTTCTTGATCTGAAACTAAGCATATGTTTTCATACGCAGCGCTAAATGTATTTACTGTGTTTTTGTAATGTTTTGTTAAATCTTAGTCTTTACTTAGAATTTTTTGCCTAGGTATACATAATATAAAGTAGTGAAGAGCGTGCATATTTCTTGATGTAACGTGTTAAATGTAGTCTAGTAACTTATCATTAAGAGGGGATATTGAATGTAATTTTAAGCTACTGGTGTATTACCGCTTTTCACAAGTTACCCGCAAATGTGTTCTACTTTTTGTTGCCTATTACATGCGCTTGTCAACTGTTTGTAAACTAAATTTCTTCGTTGTGCTCTGTGGACTCTCGTTCTTCGTATTCCTACCTCTGATGGCATTAAACGTGTGTGTTCCGGTGCTTCCTTCATTACCCCCACAATCGTACTTAGTCTCCGTCTCCATTAATCCGCAAGATGGCAACACAGGTGCACCAGACCTGCCAGGAATGTCATCCTGGGGAAATAAGGAGGGAAAGGACTCTTGGACTTCATAACCTCCTGCGCATGGCGCCACTATACATGCCCGGCACATCTTCAAAATATTCCAGTAAAGTTTAACGGGGTGTCAGACGCTTGGCTTTCAGCCAGAGCCTCGCAGCATCTTAACTGACCTGTTGCCATTCGTCCAAGCTATCCTCATGAGGACCGCAAACGCCACGGCCAGCTTGCCGCCCTGACCCAGTGGGTTGTTCTTGTTCAGTTCCTTCTGGTAGTAATTTTCTGATGAAATAAGGATGGTGTCAGAAATATTATCCATGGGGACATTTTTCAAAGCGTTCTGCCAGATACTGAACAAAAGGGTGGCCACACAAAATTGAAAATAAAATTCAAGGACAAATATTGAAACATCCAGGAAACATATTTACAATAAATCAATTCTATTAAACAATAATGTGCACGTCAATATCACTTTACTAGTTCGTTTTTGATTAAAATTTAAAAAATTTGCTAGCCTATATAGGTAGCGAGGTAGTATCTAATAATATAAATTCGGAGAATTGCCAATTTAGGATTCAGATCAACATGCATTTTTAAATTTTGTTGTTGTCCTACCAGAAAGTTGACCAATAAGAGTTGCCTACGCAACAACTGGGCAAGAAGCTCTGGTCCAAAAAGGTGCAAGACCTTCAGTAAGAGTCATTCTCCTACCCTGTACAGCACGGTAAATTCCCTTGATTATTTACGGATAATAGTCAGAATTATCCTTGATATGGATAATAATCAGAAATATTTGTCTACATATACAGTATCGGAATCTGTCAGCCGTGTAACTATTTATATCACTTTTTCTGTTTTGCATTAACTGATATGTGGTAGGAATGCATCAGGGTTGCATATGGGTTGGATCAAACTCACTCTCACTGAAAAATGTGAACAACTGCAGTGATTTAACAGACACTGTCACACATTTACAATATGCTGCAAATGACATAAGCCGCTCTTGTTTGTTTTCAATAACTCACCATTCTTACTTGTTAAAAACCAACGATACAATATTTCAAGAACATTCCAAGATTATCAGGGACGTGCAGAAACCCTGAATAATCAAGGCAAGCAAAATATATTTCTAAGCAACAAACAAAAGCAGAACAAAAATCACATAAATAGGTCACTCGTTATACTGAATATCTTTCCTAATCTTCGTTTCAAAAGAAAATGTTGCCAAATCTAAAAAATACCAAAGGCTCAAGACCCGCACAAAGACGAGTTGATGGTGATCCTGATGATGATTAGAAAAAATACCAGCGCCTTGACCTTTTGAACACTATTGCAAATAGAAAAACACTAGAACTCCCTGAAAAAAAAAAACTTTTTAGAGAACACATGAGTAGCTCACGTCTTACCACTTACTGAATGCTACGTGACCATCTCAAAAGAGAGAAGCTCGGCTATGAACGAAGTATCCACACAAAACTCTACGTTTAGGTGAAGTTTCACAACCAAGATTAGCTCAGCAGCAATTTTAGTCCACTTTTCTGGCACAAATTGTCGTACTGACTGAACACTGAATGCAGACATCATAGCGAGTAATGCTGCTCTCAGCAACTCACGGGGTGAAAGGAAGTAGTCGCGCAGCTCGCGCGTGTTGAGCAGCGTCTGCAGCACGCTGTTCATGAAGCATGTGTTACCGATGTTCTCCAGACCCATGAAGCCCGGCAGCGTCTCGCTGCTGCCGTAGCTGGTGAGAGCTCCGTTGCCGTACGAGCTGCTACTGCTGCTACCAAAGTTAAAGCTCGGCTCAGCGCGGTTACTGGGCGACGGTGACACTTGACATGTCGGCTTCTGAAACGTTAACCACAAATGACAAACCGTCACAGTTTGGCCCACTCAAATGTGATACGGTATCCTAGGTGAGAAATACAAGCACTGGTTTCACGCAAGTTATCCAAGTATTGTTTTTTAAGTTAAACATTAATATTTCTAAAGCCGAAGAGGTCTCTCTGGTTGCTCTCTGCCAAGATTCTGCCACAATAGAGGCTAAAAACCTACTCTATTTAGTTACCTGGTTATAATGAATAAATTGTTAGTACACAAATCAAATTCTACACAAAAGTCAACTGCATTGTCAGATTAATGGTTCCTTAATAAATGATTAATGTAGCAAGATAATGTCACAACATAATAACAGCTAATAACAAACTTGTATCATTATAATAGTTAACAAATTATCAAATACCGATATACCAAATTGAAAAGGGAGTAGTTTTTGTTTTTCTTCAATAACGTTTTTAACGACACTTGCTACAGTAGTGCGTCTTGCTGTCATTTAAGAGCACTACAGTGAGTTTCTTCGTTTCAGGCTATACAAATAGTATGCATTGCCTTTCGCTGCATCCAACTCGACGTTTGCCCCATCTAAAGATCAATTTAGGCATATAGTCTACGAGCTAACTTACTGAAGCATTTTTTGGGTAGGTATTTCACTAGTAATAAGTAGATCCTTCACTGTAATGTTAAATGCAGCAGTTTGTGGATCAGGCAAAAAAAGCAGACCAGTTCAGAACCCAAGAGAATTTTATCTGTACAAAATCCTGTTCAGAATACCGTGTGCTATTGAACAAATTGTTCCTTACCAACTGTTGTACAATAATTAAACAACTACTTCTACTGCAATCAACTTCCATGTTTCAAAGCTGCTTTAGTCAAAAATGATCTTTTTTGTGCCCAGAAAGGGTGCCAGCCTCAATTACGAAAATGGCCATCATCACACAATTTGACAAATCAAGGACGTCTTTGACTAGCTTGGTTAAAAAATAATGCCTCGCCTTCCATATCCTCTTGACCTTGTGATTATCACATATTTAGGTGACTAAAGACAATTTGCCTGATCTTAAGTTGACATCGGGAGAAGACTAAAAGAAGTAGGATTCATGCTTGACAATAAAACAAAAAATATTAGGTCGGATTTATAAGTTAGTTGCCAGATGGAATAAGGTTCCAGAAAGCAACCAAAATTATACCAATGATCAAATATTTTCATAGGAATATATTTTTTCATTTTTAATATAGACCCAAAAATCGGACACAACTTTCATTTGAACCTGATGCCTAAGCACTGGAGATGCCAGATTAAAGAACTAAACGAATTAAAACAAAGAAACTGACCCTGGATTGCTGAGGAGTGGGAGGCGCAGGAGGAGGCTGTGGCACAGTGCTGCCCTTCATGCTGATGTCCCACGACTTGCACTTCACCGCTGCTCAGTTCATTTTACCTCCAATTACATCAGGCTACACTGAGTTTCAAGGGACACACAGTATTCAATTTAAATGAAGCTCAAATTAAAGTACAAAGAAACACTTTAATAAATTTAAATTATCATTCAGATTTTTAAATAATACAAAATTCTTCAACTTTAATAGTGTTCTTGTTATTGAGGGTTCATGGCTTATGCGCCACCCTGTTCTTTCAGTGATGGCTTTTGAGAGGCCACTTGAGATATTGGCAAGAGACGACCTCTACTCTACTTTCAGAGCTCTCACTACAGCTTGCACAGCAGTCTTAACCATTTCGCACTGACTGGGATAATGTGTCCCATCAAATGGAAAAAATCGGCGCAAAAGGGTTAAGCCCCTACTCAAATCCTCCGACATCATTAGGTTCATTTTTTAGCGTCCAAGTTGAATATAGATAATAACTTTGTCTACAGAAATGCAACTTTGAAGAACTTAGCTATATTTGGTATGTATGTTACTTGACATGAAGAAATGGTTCATAGAAAATCAGAGCATGGATGTTACAAATCAACTCTGCCTACTCAATGTCTTTTGAAGACCAGTCTAAATTATATATTTTAGTTAAACTTGATGTATAGGGTGCTCAGATCATAGGAGATTGCTGAACAAAAAGTATGTGGCAATGAAAATGTGGCATAGACCAGAGCATGGATACATTTGCAATCACACTCAACCCAAAATAGCCGAGTGTTTCAAAGCATGACTCTCCATCTGGTGTCTATTGCCCACAGACACCACTTATACCTTTTTGCCTTAATCTAAACAGTAATTCATTGCAAGTACGTACTCAAAACCTTATTCACCCAGAACAAAGAAAACGTGGAAACTAACCATGACAAATAAAAACCAAGTTCTAAACTCAGGAACACACAGCAAAAGAAATAAGTGTAACATCCGTGACATAACAGAATCAAACACTAAGAACTGAGAAACATAAGGGTGACAAGACCAGTGGAGGTGACAAGACCAGTGGAGGTGACTAGACCAGTGGAAGTGACGCACCTACAGGAGACGCTGTGACGGGCGAGACGGCCTGCCACATACCCAGCTTGGCTTTCCTCATCTTGATTTCTAGCTTGGTAGGCGAGATGACGTAGGTGGAGCTGTCAGTGATAATATCCCCCAGAAGCGGCAACTCGTACACGAACACCGTGGAGCTGCTCCAGCCAGGGTCCAGTGCCAGGAGGCGAGCATCACTGGTGAACACGAGGAATACACCACGTAACGAATTTAGTCGCATGCAAGACCAGCCATGCGGTCTCAATAATGGACATTGATTTTTATCAGAACTTTAGAAGCTTTGCGCATGAAAGGAACGTTTTCACACAATCAAACTATGTTCAACAAATCTTCTTCTAAAAAGAAAATAACTTTAAAATGAAGTGCATTACTTACTTGCAGCTGAATTGAAGTAAAACTTTCCTTTTAGAAAAAACTATTTGCACAGATTCTTTGCGAATTTGTTTAATATACATGTAGACATTGAGAACATTGCTATCAACAAATTCACAAAAATCTGTTTTAAATTTATCTTCTTTGATATGAACTTCTTTAGGAGAAGCAACGTGGTTAGCCTCTAGCTCAGTGACTGAGGTTTTATTAAGAGTGGATCCAGCATGACACTTGTTAGCCGAGTTGTTGTTGTTGCTGACGCTCTGGCTGACGTCGCTGTGGTTGCGGTTCTTGTTAGCTGGACTCTCAGTTGGCTGCAAAAATATTTAGATAAGAGTCAACACAAACAATCGCAACCAACTTTAACTTTGTATGGACCACTGGCGTTTATAAAGTCCATTGAAAATAATTTACTTTAGTCCTATACTCTAAATGTTTTGCTCAAAAGTTAAGTGATATTACATAAATAAGCAAAGATGAGTGGTAATTAATGTACTATTTTTCAAGTAAAAAATTATTTTAGTTGTAATAGGATTCATGCATCGCACAAATTTACTATTCAAATAATAATAATTTTTTTTGACAGCCATTTAAAATTATCTTCTAAATGCTATATGTTTTACACAATTTTTTTAAACCATTTAGTAAATTCAACAACTGCAGGTAGGCATTATTTCTTCCCAAGCAAAAAAAATTAAGAGTACAGATTTCTTGTAATAATAACGGCCTTATAAAATAGCAATAATATAATCTCAAGAAAAAGTACATAAAACTACAAATAGTCACAACAACACAAAACAATAACAGTGTCGGTTCTTCTCTGCACTATCTGATTTTCATCCCCTCATCCCAAGGGTTACATAGAACAATGAGTATTGGATTCAAGATTGCAACAAATACACCACCATAAAACATCTCATGAGCAATGTTTATTTAGAAGCCATGAAATCAAGCATGTGAACACATTTTTCCCCATGCATCTGCATGTCATTCAACAACCCAAATGAACACCATTTCATTTTCAAGTAGCAAACATGTGGAAAGACAGCATTTTGCTTTATTATTTTCTCACAGGTAGGAAAACTTACTAAATTAAATCTCTTTCACAATAGCAGGCCAGTGTAGGTCAGCGTCATGCTCTATGAGTTGCATCTTACCATGAGAGATGGTCAGTGTAGGTCAAGGTCATGCTCCATGAGTTGCATCTTACCATGAGAGATGGTCAGGGTCATGCTCCACGAGTTGCATCTTACCATGAGAGATGGTCAGTGTAGGTCAGGATCATGCTCCATGAGTTGCATCGTACCATGAGAGATGGTCAGTGTAGGTCAGGGTCATGCTCCATGAGTTGCATCTTACCATGAGAGATGGCCAGTGTAGGTCAGGGTCATGCTTCATGAGCTTCAATATAAATTTGCTGCCTTTTTGAAGTTTTTCACAGCCCTCAGGCTCAACTTTACTGTAGAGCTTTGTGGAGAACCGCCTCCCATCTGCCAGTGTGACACCAACCTGTCAAGTGCATGACTTATTAACACACCATGTAAACAAATACAACTATGGTGCATACTTGGTAAGAAGTATGAACCAAATAATTACCAGAATATGAATTTAACAGATCCCTAGGAATCAATAACTCCAATTCTACAATTTCAGCCATCCAGTATTATGGGTGTCTGCAGCTAGAAATAAATTCTGCATTCACAAAATGCAAGAAATTCTTCACAAGATTAGCATTACTGGTACAACAAAAGTCACTTAATAAGAACGATGCAGGTAAAGGAACAGTGTGTGAAAAATGCTACAGAAATAGGAAAAAAAATCCAATGCACGTACACTTTAATTTACTGGCAAGCAGTCCAAAAAAGTTAGGACATCTTCATGCTGCTGCATGTCTCCCAGTGCTGATATTCCTCTCATCAGAGAGTAGAGGTGATGGGTCTTTGAGACACTAGCCCAATAATTTTGCACCACTCTACAAAGCCCAAGTAACTCACAGTTATATGGACACCAATCCTTTTTATTTACAAGAAAATGTTGGGGTTTGCTCCTCAAAATGCTTTCTGTTTTCTAGATGTGACAAAAATATTATTGCTAACAGTATCTTTTGTTAACTAGCAACTGCATAATGAAACCTTCATCTCAGAACCCATTTCTAATTACCTTCCATGAATTTTCAAATAATTTTAGAATGACCTTTGATAATGTGTAAATATTATTTATAGGTTTCATTTGACTGTGTTCAAACAAGAAATTAATTCACTGTATATCAGGTACTGATAAGTGAAATGAAAGTCCATGCATCACACAGCCAGCTCCCAGTTTTGATCACCAGGGACCTGAAAGCATAATACAGTGGACTAAACTTGAATTTCTTCATCATTTGTCAACCACAGCATAGTCAGGTAACAAATAAGCCCCAAAATTTTATACGCATAGAAAAGATTTGATCAATGCTGCATTAGCTACTTTTCTGCAATATATTTGACTTTTCTGAAACTCAAATATATTGAATTTTTCAACTAGTATTCACTAAAAATAAAGAAGTATATCCATCTTATTCTGTTGGGAGTTGAAGCCTCTACTCTAGTTAATTTTGCTGATTGCTCAACACCATCCAATTTAGAAATTTATTTATTTTTCAATAATTTTTCAAGTTAACTCTCAATGCACATTATTTTTGTCAGAAAAAAATACATAAGTTTAACTGCAAGATCCTGCAGGTCAATTGTTTAGAAATTTGACACAGAAGACAACACAAAGAACTACCATAATATGTGTACCTTAATAGCAAACTTCTCAATAAACTAATAATTTAATTATCAGTAATGAAAAATATAAGCTGCAAAACTAATAACACCTAAAGTGATACATAAATCAATGAGCATATGAATGTAAAAAGAAAACTTTATGTGCCAATTACTGAAGTACTGGTGATGAAACTCATAGTCCAAAATATATGCAATCAAAGATGAACATTATCATCCTACTTCTATTTGTTTCATATCTAATCAATACCTTAGCATAAATTCTAAGCACTTAGTTTTTACCAACCTACAATTTCCTCATAAAAAATATCAGATATATAAGACCTGTTAACAAACACTTACATAGTTAGGTTCAACATCAACTTGAGCTTTGTTTTCATCATGGTTTGATGAAGTTATAATAGAAATGATGACCCAAGAGCCCTTCTGACTCCAGTCATGCAAAACATCACTGTTGACAGAGTTACCTGGTGAGAAAAATTACAAATTAGCAGATTAAAAAATTGAACAAATTTGAAAGAATTACAAAAAAAATTCTTGAATAAGAAAGTTCAAGACCATGTCTAGAATAACAGAGTTCAAGACCTCCTTCTGAAATAACAGAGTTCAAAACCTCCTTTGAAATGACCAAGTCCAAAACACTAGAATAACAGAGTTCAAGACCTCCACCTGAAATACTCAAGTTCAAGACATCCTCTGGAATAACAGAACTCAAAACCTTCGACATAAGAGGTCAAGACCTCCATAGTACCTAATAAATTAAGAATATAAAAACAAGAATAAGCAAAAATGTCTATTTTTAGGTCTTTACTTGAGTCTCAAAATACATGTTAAAGCAGTGATCCTGTAATTTAACCTTTAGAAGCTGTTCATGTATAATGCTCGAGAAGTACAAGCACTCGTGTTCAATACTTGCCTGGCCAGTCAAGATGGATATTAAATGACATTCAATGTCTGAAACTTGAACCATAACAAATAACAGCAATCAGCATGAAATAATAATGAAGGATTATTCATAATGCAATAACATACAACTTGCATGTATAATTGAATGTACAGGGGTTAGACAAAACAATGGATACACCTAACATTTTGGCATAATAATCTTTGAACATGTTATAAAGAATCAAAACTTGACACATCCCAATGTTTTTTACTTATTATTTTTGTTATTTGATGTGTGTATTTAAAATAACCCAAATAGCTGTTAACATAACAGCCAAAAGAAACATTTATTCCAGAATGCCTTCTCCTAACTGTAAAACATGAGAGTTCTGTGATGATCTGGGGTTCTATTTCTTCAAAATCTGCCAAGCCAATGATTTCTCTTCATGGAAGAATTAACAGCTGAGACTATTTAGGAATTTTGGGTGACCAAGTTCATCCTATGGTTCAAAATCTGTTTCCAGATGGGAACACCATCTTTCAAGATGATAATGCTCCAATCTATACAGCTAAAATTGTTAAAGAATGGCACTAGGAACATTCTAATGAAGTTGAGCATCTCATCTGGCCACCACAATCTCCAGACCTCAACATTATTGAGCATTTATGGTCAATTTTAGAGATTCAAGTAGGAAGTCATTTTCCTCTGCCATCATCTCTTTCAGGACTAGAGGGTGTTTTAACTGATGAATGGGCTAAAATTCCTTTGGAAACAATTCAAAATTTGTACAAATTAATACCTTGGAAAATTAAAGCTGTAATTGCTACAAAAGGTGGAACTACACCATATTAAAATATATTTTGTTGATTTTTCAAGGTGTTTTCATTATTTTGTCCAACCCCTGTATATGAGGGCAACATTACAGCACTCATATCTTCAGGTATTTTGAAGTATCTCACTACCTAATACCTGAGCACAAATATAGTTTCCATGATGAATCCTCCCTTTACCAAATTGCCCTAAGTTGTGACTTTTTTCAACTTATTCTTAGCAAGGAATAACACAAACACAAACTACATTGTGCAATGCTCTATTCAACTGTAAAAAAAAATATTCTCAAAATTCACAGTATATACATCTGTAACATAAATAAACTTTGTAAACTGGCTATTGTAAATAAAGGTTTTTCTGAAAAAAAAGTTCAGCAGCTTTGCGACGTTCACTTTGTCACCATTATGAAAGCAAAACTAGATCAGTATAATTTAAGAGATGAACTCTTTCACATAAAATATGAACTTTCAAAATGAGATGAACTCATTTCCATACATGTGTTTTATACTTACCTAAACCAATCAAGATGAAAGAAATTAAACATCCACAAGTTACAACATCATAGAAAAATCTATTTTGACTGGCTATAATATTGACTGAACAATTGGTGTAAGAAGTGCAAGAAATAAATATACTCACGATTCTCACGTTCTTTCTTCTTTTTGGACATTGTCCCAGCATCCTCATCTGTTAGATTCCGTGGCAATTTAGTCAAGATTTGGCCATCCATGGACATTTGCTAATTTTCAATTGCTCTTTGGTAAAATTCTCAATCAAAATATCAAGAATTTAAAAGTTATGATAACCATGAAAATACTGAGTTTATAAGGCAATGCTGAAAGCTGAATTCAATAATATGAAAAGTTAAAATACACAATTGTAGAAATTAGAGCTCCACTCTTAAAATAATCTATTCTATTTTAAGAAAAATAGCACATTTATCAGAATCAGCTTACAGAATCAGCATTTAAGATACTAAAAATTCATCTTTAACAAATAGGGGAAAACATTTATGAATACAGAGCACAGGGATTGACAGTGTACCATTACTTCAACACATCAATGCAGCAATACAATTTATGTCTGTTACATACCAATTCCCATCTATATAACAGTGAAATAAAAATTCCTTTTCTGTTGCAGAAATCACAAATGAAATGCAAAACCTGGACTAGCATACCTCATGAACAAAGTGAATAGCAGTGAAAGTTGTAAGACCATGCAACCAAGAACTTGTGTCACTCTTGAATCTCACACATTGCCACTACCATGAGGAAATGTTCATATACTACATTAATTTTAAGTTCTATTATATCTTATTAAGTGTTTTTATATTCTATTCTTACATCTTAATATCAATTGAAATACATTTTGGTAGCTGTCATAGCATTTCTTAAGATACTAATTTCTAATTTTGTAGTGTTATTGCACTTAAATCTTTCATTTAAATGCAGCAACATTCTGTATATTTTATCAACTACACAATTTGGAGGCCCCAGCTGAGCCAACAGTCATACAAGTAAGTGTGCTGAGGAGGCAAAACTTTTTTACATTGTTGCAGATCAGCTTAACAATAATTTAGAGATAATAAAACATATTAAAAGTTTACTGAAACTAGCAATCATTGAAAGATCTAGAAAGATAAAAAATTGAAAAGCTTTTACTTTCATGAGTAATGCACTCCATACACTAGGTACCTTTCTGAAATAAACCAAAATTAGGATAGATTATAATTTTAATGTACACATGTACACTAATAGCATTGTATAAACTCTAAACAAGAAAATTATAGCAAGGTCAATGATTTTTTGGTCTTGGGTGTCAAAAACTACAAGTGATACACATTTCTGGCAAGTAATGCACTCAAAACTATGAATTACACACAGAAAATATAATATTTATACTTGAAAAATAGAATAACTTCATGTTGTAAATTGGATCAGCAGCATAAGTTTTCTAGAACAAACCGATACCTCTATTAAGTTTAGCAGTCACTTGTGAAAGAATCCAAGAAAAAACTGCACATGTGTGATTACAGTCAAAATTCATGACATTCCACAGCAAAATTCTTGTTTTTACAAGATTTCCTGATAACGCTGAAGAAGGCACACCGTAAGTTATTTTGAAAATGGCATTTCAGTTCCCAATTATAAATGACATATCTACTTGAATTCGTTCATCTCAAATTTAAGTCCAAGTTATACTACTCATACTTAGTTTAAATTATGAATTATTTTTATCAACTGCATATTCAAATCGTGTTATTATCATTGGTTGTTTTTGCAATGGTTTGTTAAAAAAGCAAGCTATTCTGGAAGATTCCCCTGCGTGTATTTCGAGGGCAAGTACGAGGAGAACAAAGTCCTGTCCAGAAGTCCTCAACTGGATTTTTACTGACATGTGATCCAAATTTTTTTTAAAGATTCCAGAATAAATAAAATTACTACGCTGAGTAATTGCTTATTAAATTATCTCAACCATGACCCCATTTGATGTCTTGCTCATTAAATGTGGCGTCAGTTCAGTAACCCTGTTAATCAACACATTGTTGACCATAAACCACATGAATCTGTGATACGAAAAATCTGTTAAATGATAGACACAGTTCATAGCTGTACTTTTTAATTTAAGTGACTACTGTGCCTTAGCACAGTGATCAGTGACCCGCGAGACCAATCATGGTTTTTAAGCACAGGGTTTCATGAACTGGGTCTGAAAATACCCTTAACACTTATATAAATTACCTTTATATTTATAATTTATCCTATTCGTGCTTTAATACACTTTCATTCTTGGTAACTTTAATGAGTACGTCATATTTAAAGTTTTTTCAAACTTTAGGCCTTCATATCTTCTCACTATTTATGTGTAAAGTGATTGAGTTTAGCATGTTTATTATATTCGAATGGATACTTCTGTTTATTAGTAGGATGTCTAACTTCATAAAAATAATTCTACATAACCATAAATCTCATTTATAGAAATTTAAAACTTGAATATGATTACTTTAAATAACTATCGTATTTCACTATTCACAACTGTGAGTCTATGTTTGTTTATTTCATAACCTTTTGGCAGCTATAATATAGTATATGTGTGTAGCGTGACCTGCTACCCCTTTAAAGCTTATAAAATTACAAATATTAAAATAACCTTCATTTTTAGTAATAAAAATAAGACTAAAATTCGAGTGATTTTTACACCGGAGGGAAAATCTCGACACCGATCTCGACACCGAACTTGACCCGAACTGAAAAATCTTGAGATCTCCAGAAAAAATCTTGA
>VCRD01000960.1:191548-237802 GCA_006783055.1 Trinorchestia longiramus | reverse complement strand
ATGTCGTGTGATAACGTTGACGCAATGGCTTGAAGTTCCGACATTTTTGGTAGGAGGCTTTGTACGTTGCCAACCAGTATCTTCGTTGCCAACCAGTATTGTCATCGGGTTCTCAATTGTTAACGCCGAGAGCTTAAGACTGGTGATGCTGCTCCCACTGACTGATCCCGTCTTCTGTAGTGCAACTTGATGTAAAGTCTCGTTCAGGCACAAGATGAGTTTTTGGTGAGGAATGATCGGTCTGGTCTCTTCTGTCGCAAGTAAGAGAAATTCAGGGTTGCGCAAAGATTCGAATCAGGGAATTCCGTATTACAAACGCACCACATTTTTTGGGGATTCGTCCAAAAATGGTGTTACTATTATTAAATATTTCGATAATCTCCAACGACCTTGACAATGTTGCTCATAATTTAGACCCATTAGGTCATTGGTTCTTAACCTTCTTGGTGGTACTGAACTCCACCAGTTTCATGGGCGCATACACCGAATCCTACTTAATTGGAAAAATAGAATAGGATTTTATTTACGGTGAATAAAAACTGTAGAGGTAGGGGTACAGGGGAACACAAGCAGAGGTTAGAAGGTCTAGACAGAGGTCAGGAGGACAAGACAGAGGTCCTCCTGACCTCTGTCTTGTACTGTAAAAATATTTTTTATCTATATATTTTACTGGTGCGCAAAATGAACCGTGGATCAACATCACTGTGTTCAAAGAACAAAATTATCATAACAGGGTTTTCACACAAAAACAAAAACATAATAATATTTGCTGCAAATCGATGTGACTTCTGCTGTTGCCTTTCAGAGACCAGTTTAGAAATGTGCAGCTACACCTTGCCAAGTGCCACTCTCATGTCATTTCGCAAAAATTCTTCCTTTTCTTCGTTTTTATGCCCAGCATCCTCGAAAATGATTGCTCGCAAAGATATGTTGTTACAAACGGTATGAAAATCTCCAAAGCTTTCTTAGCAATAACAGGATACGTTACCGTTTGCTGAGACCAAAACGTTGAAAGCGTTGTTGTTCTGAACAGTTGCTGTTGAACCTAGCTCCGCTGAATTTCAATGATTTCATCGAGGTATTCATCATTGGCATCTGTCGTCTCAACACTAAACGTGAACTGCTGCCTCACCCATACTAGATATGATTCTCTTGTAGGGAAGTATCCGTCCAGAGACTTTACAAGCCCATCTAGGTGCGTGACAATCGCTTGCTTCAATTCTGCTGTTACATAAATGTCTCCGGTGCCAGATACATCTTCGATCGTACTTCCACATTCGTCCAGCACAGGAAAGTTTGCGAAGTTATTGTTCTCTGTTCGTCGTTTCCATAACGGTAGCTTTTTTGAAAAGCCTTCAGGTTTTTTCTTCACTTCGATAATGTTGACTCCACTGCCTTGCATCTTTTGATTGAGATGAATAAGAACTGCGAAGATATCAGCCAAGTACGCTAAAATGAGAATGAACTCAGAATTTTTGAAGTAATCTACATGGCAATTTTGGTACTCTTGCAAAAACAGGGCTAATTCCACACGCATGACAAAAACACGATTCAAAACCTGTCACCAGGATAACCACCGAATGTTAGAATGGTACAGAAGTCCCTCGAATTCAAAGTTCAGTTTTTTACACAGCTCACTAAAGATCCAGTGCCTCAGAGCACTAGTTCGCACATAGTTCACGCATTCCACTGCAATTTTTAATACTTCTGCCAGTTTTGGAGGCAAGATTTTTGTTACTAACGCATGCCTGTGCAGAATACAATGCGCAACAATGATGTGTGGTGCATCGGCTTTCACTACCGAACCAAATCCAGACTTTCTTCCCAGCATGGCTAGAGCTCCGTTCGAACAAACTGCAGAAACCATATCCCACGAAAGACTGTTGTTTTTGAAGAAGTTATCCACAAATTTCTTCATATCGGCTGCCTTAGTTTTTGCTGTAAGAGGCTTACAAAATAAATAATCTTCCTTTATCACGTCATCTTTCGCATAGCACACGAATACAGCAAGCTGGCTAAGATTGGAAACGTCTGTGGTCTCGTCGAGTTGAAGACTGAATTTTGCCGGGCTTGAAATCAGATCTGCAACTACTTGAGCCAAGATGTCTTTGCTCGTGTCCTCTATTCTGTCGCTGATGGTGGCATTTGAAAGAGGAATTAAGGATAACTTTACTTCAGTCTCTTTTCCCAGCATGATATTCGCCATCATCAACACCACTTGTTGTGTTTCACCAATGGCATGTGGTTTGCCCAGATTTGCAATCTGGTAAGCAACTTCGTACGATGCTGTGAGGATCGGTTTGTTGATTGATGCAAAGCTGAGAACAGGCAAAGTAGCCTTTAATCGAATCGGGCTCTCTTCCCCTTGAATTGAGCGAGCGTTGCATTATTGCATTTTTCATCTCCATGCAGCTTAAGGAAGTGTTCGCTTAGTTTTGCTGGTGCTAGACTAGAATTGCTTAACTTGGCATTGCAAATCATGCAGTTAGGACGCTGACTCTCATCACGTTCCGTTATATGAGTACATGTGAACCATATTGTACATATTCATCCGACCATTTTTTTGCTCGACATAGTAAGTATGAAGGTATTAAAATATTAAGAAAAAATTACAACACGAACTGTTATGACAGTCAGAAGTCGACTACTGAGCGCACCAAATTTCCTGCTGCACAGATTGGCCAAGTGATGTAGCGTGATCACCTGCAACCAATGATGGCCAAGCGGGGTGCATTATCACGAATCAAATGAGTCATATGTGTGTCTTGACCTCCGCCGAACCCCTAAGACTGACTCACAGAACCCCTGGGGTTCGATCGAACCCAGATTAAAAACCACTGCATTAGGTGCTTGGTAAAGGATTCCCACTTTTCGTAAATACTTTTTTACAAGGTGAAGTTAAAATATTAGGTAAAATTAAAAGTTTAGGTCAAGTAAATGTATGAGTCATGTTACAGATTTGGGTGAAACTAAAAATTTGGGTCAAGTTACAAGTATGGGTCAAACTAAAACTTGGGGTCAAGTTAAAGTTTGGGAAAGTTAAAAGTTTGGGTCAAGTTAAAAGTTTGGACAGAATTTAGGACAATGTAAAAACTGGTTCTAGTCAAAATTTTAGGTCAAATTAAAATTGTCAAGTTAACAACTGAAGTTGAGAGTTAAGGTAACTTGATCATTCAAAGTTTAAGTGGATCTCTTTGCGTGCTCACTGATTGTATTTTCAAATAGTGCTGGCTCCAGCACCTCAGAAATCGTTACAGCTAACTTCGCCATCTTGAAATTTGAGAGTCTGGAGTTCTGGCAAGTGTCTTAAGATTCCTGAGAACTAGTCCACACTCGGTAAGTTACCAAACTTATTTAAATGCAAGTTGTCTAACTTGTTTTGTAGCTCACCTAATAAGTTACGCTTTATAAGTTATCAAGCAGCGACTTGAGAAAAAACTTAGCGGGTTTAAAGTTTGGGTTGTGAACCGCTTAGCAGTTTTGTTGTGACTTTGCAAATATCATGAGGATGGGAATTGCAGTAGATGTGTAATGGGAATATGCGTACCAACCGTGTACTATGTGATGGGAATGTGCGTACCAACCAAGTACCATGTACCATTTACCGGTTTGATTGGAATGGGAATGATCGTATCAGCTGTATACCGTTCAATGAAGATAGGAATTATCGTATCAGTTGCGTACTGTTCAATAGGAATAATCGTATCAGTTTTGCACCGTTTACTGGGAATAGGAACTATCGTATCAGCTGTGTACCACGTGATGGAAATAATGAAATGCATTGAAAATATAAAGAAGTACTGATTCAACCTGCAAATCGAAGACTTTGAATACTGACATCACTTGGAATACTGCATTAGCAGAATTATTCCTGATACGACACAGCACAGACCTGTGGTGGATATTCTTGCATTCAAGTTTAGTTTCTTGTTTATTGAGTACGGTGGGGGACCAGAATTTTTTGATTACATGTTGCCATAGGAACGGTAGATTAGTTTAAAATTCACATGTTGCCACAGGGACAGTACATTAATTTATAATTTACATGTTGCCACAAGAATAGTACATTGGTTTAAAATTTGCATGTTGCCATGGGAAGAGTACATTGATTTAAAATTTGCATATACCAGAAGAACAATAAATTGGTTTCAAATTCGCATGTTGCATTAGGAACAATAAATTGGTTTTAAATTGGCATGTTGCCATAGCAACAGTACACTGGTTTAAAATAAAAACAGTACATTGATTTGGAATGCTCACTCGTTTGAATCACAAATTTCTCTTTCCTCCACTAAAAAAAGAGTCAAATTAACCTGGAAAGTCATTTGTTCTCATCCTACAACGCTGTTCCTTAGGGTAATTCCCTGTTGAAATACCCCGTTGTCTGTTTCTACACGATGAAGCGCCCGCCCACACCACCTCATATTTTCTATAATTGCGTCTGTTAAACTTCAAGGTATTCCAGCGCAGGAAAATACGATTTCTCAGCTTCCTGTGGAATAAAACCGATGAACTAGAAATTAAGTGCATGGTAAAAAGTGTAGGTATCTCTCAATCACATTAGAATTTCATTTCCTAAAAACTGTGTTTAGCCGACTCCAATTTTTATGGAATTTTTTGCGTATCTTTCACCTGAGTGGCATAAATTTACTAAATATGCTGTATAAACATTTGTCAGTACACCAAGTTCAAGGTGGCCGCTTCACGGTCACCGGACGCGAGCCATAGATAAGACCGAGTATATATAGCAAGGTCCCCCATAGTTGTGTGTTCGATACAGTCGTTACCTTTTGACTCACCTATGTCAGTTGTGTAACACCCTTTCGGATTGGAGAGAATAAAGTAACCTCTGGAATAACGTTTCATTGCCTTACTGTATCAGCAGAATATATACGAGAAACGAGAAACGAGATAAAGAGAATATACGAAGTAACAAGTAAACGAGTGGATCCACTATAAAGATAATCGACGATAATCGCTGTCACCGGGAGCCTGACACATTCTTAGACTTTCGTCACCCAACACTATATATATTTTCTATCAAATAAATTCCTAAAATAGCTCTCCCAACTGCATGATAATATTACATAGAATAAACTATTTCATAATAGCAAACATCGCTTTAAGATTAACTAAACAAGACTTTGCAATTCATTATCACCCTCTGTAGCGATAGGTGGTGGTGGTCGGTGCCTCTAGGAAAGAGCTGAAGAAAAGAGTTTGGTACAGAGTGTACCAGAAAAAGGAAGTGAAATGGAAAGAGACAGTAGGAGGCGAAAAAAGGCGCAATACGCATAATTAAGTGGCCATGGGGTTTTTTATTTAGGGTTTAGGTCTGGGTATAAATTACCTACCCATCAGGGCTTTATACTCGTATTTACAGATATGTACAGTCTGTGCATTAGTTTCCTATGTACAAAGTTTACAAATATTACATTATCATACATATAACACTCGTACTGTTGCGTATTTACGTGTATTTATTTACACGTACTTATTTACACTGATATAGTACACGTATATTACATTTAGTTACGATGATTAATGGAGGGTGAGACTGAGGAATTTATGGTATTATAAGCGAAGGTGACTGTTGTTTCTTAGATGAAGATTACTGAAGAATTATAAGTTTTAAGGTTGTATCTATGTTTTCGTAGATTTGTTTTTCTTTGATGCCGTATGAACTGTGAAATGTCTTTTAAGTGAGAGGAATTCTTCTTCAGATATGATATGGATTTTAGTACGAGTGAATACTGCCCTACCTCGTATTATGTAGACAAAGATAGTCCGAGATTTAAGATTTTCAATGGAAAGTTTTAGTCCTCTGTCTCTAGTTTTCGAGAATTGCGTTTCGTACCAGTGTTTACTTGGGGTCTCCGGTATAGGGTCATCATCGTTAATATTCCAGTAGAGTTTTACTGGTAGCGTATATTTATTATCAACAAGTACGATCGAGTTCTCTATTTCGTCGCTAATTCGTCTTTTATTGCTAGGTACATGGGGTTCTTGGGGGTTGTAGTCCATTGAAATGTCAAGTGATGAAAGTGACTGTTGTTCTCGTGGCTTAAGTGGTTCTTGTGGTATATATGGTTCATGTGATTTTTGTGTTTCTTGTGAAAGTGTTTGCTTGGTGTGCGGTTGCTGTGTACCTGTTTTATCGTAATAAAAGTTAAATATTGCTGCTGAGTCTCTGTCGAGAAATGTCGTGTCTATGTCAAGATTTGTTTTGAGAGATTTTGAGAGTATGTCTCCGAATTTCTGAGTTTTGTCAAGTACAGCTATGTGAGCTTCAAAAATTAGAGCTGTAAGTTTGAGGTGAGTGTGATTGGTCAGTGTTAGTGCATGCTGTGGTGGGTTTGTCTGTTGAATGGCATGTTTTGCAATTTCTGCATAGGTGTTGTGAGTTTGTAGTTCTTTTTCTTTCTGTTTGTCATCCCGTTTCTGATTAATAATTGTCTTCCTGTAGGTACATCCGGCCGCTGGTGTTCTGTGTGGTCCTTGGCAGTTGAGACACTTTTTAAAAGTGTTTGTGCAGTGTTGATACGTATGTTCCTGTGATGCATATTCGGAACAGTACTGTGTTTTTGCTGTGCACTGATGCGTCGGATGATCCTCAAATTTGTAGCATTTGTAACAAATCTGTATGTGCGTGTATTTTTCTAGTTCGCATTGTTGGGGTGAGATTTTAGTATAGCTCAGGTTGAAACCTTCTCGTAATATTCTTTCAGCAGTCTTTGTGTTGGGCGTCACTATTTTCATAATGTGAGTATAGTCTTTTGTTTTTATAGCTTCAATCCCCTTAAGCCACTCATTCCCAAGGATTATAAAAGCTCCTACCAATTCTGCACTGTCCATTATGTCTGGGTCAAGGACTATTATAACCAGGACGTGCATCGCCATATAGCTGACTACGGTAGCGGATGCCATTGCATTCTTAGTAACATAACATTTTCTATCGGACAAATTGATCAGAAATTACTTCTTTCAAGCAATAGAAGAGATAATAAGGTTTTACAGTGAATTTAAATAGTTTGAAGTACTGCAATGCTTTGAAATACTGTGGCGAAACGTGTTAAATTTTCGGGTGAATATAATGACATGTGTAATTTATTTGTGATTGATTTAATGCATATAAAAGGTAAAAGTTTATCGGCCTACTGTGAATTGCATGATGATTGATTGTTGATGAGTTCTTTTCTCTCTCATCATTTACGTAATCCTGGTTCAATACATGGGTCTTCTGCATGCTGTTCTACTACCATATTTCAATTAATACTTGTAATTAACACAATTAATTAAATGCAACCACATACACACGTAATCGCACTAGAGGGACTCTAATCCTCTGAATACATGATATGTTAAAAGATATTCCCAGTACTTCTTTTCAATGGCAAGATGAGGGGAATGATACACACAAAAGATTTAATACATGCTATTGTAAATTCGCGAGATAGGAAATGTGAGTCTTTTACCATATTTTGGCATATAACCCACAACATGATGTCCTATTAATAATTAAATGTGCATACGGAACAAATTAATTAAATGGTGTTTAAATCAATTTACGAAATTTACCTTGTCGCTAACCTCGATCACATAGAAATACTGATAATAAACTTGCTCTTACACAGGAGATTCGCTGTTGATGATGGCTACAATGTTTAATACTTACGATAAAACACCTTAAAGATGCCGCTAATTTTCCCTCTTATCACGGTGCCCCCTTATTTCTCTCCGTCCCAACAGTCAACATCGTCGACGAGATCTAGTTTCCAAGTCCCCCATTAAACACTTTTGCACCTATTTCACTCATACCCCCGAACTTATACCTATCCCCTCAATGTCGATCTGGCTGCACAAGCCTACATTGCTGTTGAGATCTAATTCCCCAGTCTAAGTCCCCGCTGTGGAATCGTTCTCGCTCCTAGCACTGCCGCTCACACTTGTCGCCTTGCTCTCCCCCTCAATCTCGGCTCTCTCCCTGTTGGTTTTATGAATCTTGCTTATATAATCCGGTGGTGTTTTCTAGAACCACGTCTCCTCACTTTTGACACCTCCTTTCACTTTGGTCTTGCTTGTTTCCGTTTCCGTTTCCGTTCGCAGTTTTGCTGCGTTGACTTTTATTGGGTCTGTGGCCCAACTGCTCGCATTCCCCACATGCCTATTCACCTTCCCACATCCTGTATAATGTATCCCCTACATCCTTACATGTTAACACATCATTCAACATCACTATGCCTTAACACTACTATCCCCACATCACTACTATCACCACAATACCAAGTTTAACCGGACTTGACATGTATTATTGTATGAGTTTAGTGGCCATTTTATAGAAAGCCGGGTCGCGGCAGTTTTAGACTTTATAAGTTGATTATAGTTAAATCTTTTCCAATGCAAACAACCAAACATACAAACATTCACGCATATAAACAAACATACATAAAAGCAAAAATCTACCAAACTGCAGCGATTAGTCAGTCAACCGGGCCTTCTTGACAGAGGTCTGAAAGACTGCATTCTTCTGCTAGTCTTTCTCTGAGGGGTTGACAGCAAATTTAAGGGGTTGACAGCAAATTGAGTGAGTGTAGTAGTCGTCAGAATACTGCCTTTCTTTGACTCATACAGTTCCTTGACGTCTGCAAATGATGCCGTGTTTCATTGTCAAGACTGATCTTCTGGCCCTTCTCACTGATCCAGTTGTTGCGGATGCAGTTGTTTAGCAGATGTAGCTCCAGTTTAGTAGATGTACTGTGTCAAAAAGGAGAAACCAGACACGCCCGTTGTCAAGAGGATGCTTGGCTGTGGCACTGCAATTAGCTAGTGATTAGAATAGAAGTGGCCTTGCAGTCTCGGTTGTTCTCGGCCATGTCACTCAGCAACCCACCAGAAAATGAAACAGTTGGGCGAATCTGTACTTCATCTACCAAGAGAAACACATTCTTCTGTTGCAGTGTCTGGACTTTGTCAAATGTTTCCCTCAGCACCTAGTCCTTGTCAATAGATGAAGTGATGTACTGCAGCTTGCGTTTGCATGGCAGCACCAAAAAGTCTCTGAACTGTTCATAATTACACTTCGGGTATGATTGAAGAGCAAACAATCATTCATAGAAAACTGCTTCTGTGATAAAAGTTCCAACAGACGTCAAAAATGCCAACTTCTTCTCCTTCTCGGTGTCGACATAGGCTGACGTGTGAGCTTGAAGGGTGACAACATTTTGCATCGTTTTGTCAAACGGGATATCATAGTGCGTTGCTGAGCGCACAGTTTCGTCGAACTGAGTATACAATCTCAAACCATTGTTGGATGGAGTGTCTTAAACAGTGGTACACTAATGCCGTTCTTGAACGCACTGAGCGTTAGTGGGGAACACAAAGTGGGCTTGTTTTCGACAACCATAGACAGGCTGCACTCACTGAAGTTGTCGGTCATGAACAAACACACAAGCCTTTCTTTCGATCTTGAAATAATCAAGTTCTTGTACAGCTTCTGCAGATCACGTTCAGGTTTGAAAGCATCAAATTAAGTAATCTTATCCTTCTGAAGAAAATACCTCAGTTGTTGGTCTTCCACTTTCGCCGGGCGAGATGCAGGCTTTGGAGATGGCAGACATGAAGCAGGCACATTGAAGATACTGGGAGGGATTTCACTTGTTCACACAACCCCACACTTGTTCGGCATTTTAATATATATAATTAGTAATAAACTTTGTAAACAAACAGTATCCACTTAGAAATGCAGCAATGTGCCTCGAAACAAACAACAATGTCCGATTCAAACCGAGCAACAGACTACGACAATGTTCGCACTATGACAGATAGAGGTTAACTGAACTCAGTGAACTGGCCTCCGCTACCGTAGTCAGCTACATGGCGATGCACATCCTGGTTATAGTAGTCCTTGGTCTGGGTCTATCTGCCTGACGTAAACAGTTCTTTTTGCACGAATGTCTGGGGGTTCGATAGGAATGATATTGATTTTTTCAAATGCTTCTGTAGCTTCATTAGATGTCAGTTTGTCAATTGTTGTCGCGTCATCAGTCACAGCGTAGTAGCCAGTTCTAGTCTTGGTCAGTCGGATTATTGGAGCGTCTAAGTCACGAAAGGTCACTTCAAATATTTGTTGTCTATCAGTTGGTTTGTTAAGGTCGATTGTCTTCAATTGAATGCGGTACGTAGTTCGTTTAGTATTACTGGGAGTAATGTTAGGAATTGAGGGATGAATCGGAGGGACGAATGGGGGAAAGGACTCAGGAACAGGTAGAGCACGTCTGGATTGTAAAGATAAATTAGATGCAGGGGAAGAGGTGCGAGGTTTAGAGGAGTCACTTTGGGGTAATGTAAGGAGAGGAGCCCTGGACAACCGGCTCGAAGAGCCGGCACGCCCAAAAGGAGCCCCTCCCCGGTCAGGGTGTGACATAGTTACACGTTACAATAGAGGAAATGGCCACCTAATTATGCACATATACATACAAATTAAACGTATAAGCAGCACAGGTTAAGAAAAGTAGCTCACCTTGGCCTTGAGGACACCCCCAAGGCCTTTGACACCGACCACAAATCCTCCCAGGTACCTTTGACACACAATGCACTTTTAAATAAAAACACTTAGACAGCACGAAGCACTCTTCACCGAATTAGAGAGTACTCTCAAACCGCCGGAAACAGTGTTCACGAGGGACCTGTGGCGATAAGCTGCTGTGTACAGAAACTCCCTGGGGGTTACTACCCTCTTTCCCCTATCACCCCCCCCTTTTCTCTTTTCCTTTTCCTTTCGCCCATTCCCCTCTCCCATCCTCCACACGTTAAAAACAACAATGTTTAACCAAAAACAGAAGAGCAAGGACAATCGCTTATAACTACATCCTTTTCATTGATTACAAATTAACACGTCTCCTGTGATTGCCTAGCCGGTGCAAATCTTTACTTTGTACGCAGTCCCTAGAAAGTTTTGAAAAATTACAGAACGTAACCTGAGTGACCCACCGGTGGATCACTTCGCAGGAAATGTGTTAAACAATATGCTTTGAAAAAAATATGTATAAAGTACTTGACATTTCAACCTTTTAAGTCATTTATTAAAATAGCTGAAACAAAACAAAACACATAGGTTATCTATGATTTATACATGAAAACGTTCTTCACAAATGAAACACTGAAAAACAAAACAATCAAACAAAAAATCTAAATTAGTCTAAACTAACCTTAAAACCTAAACTAACCGCAGGGGGTAGTCAGATTATGTATCACTTAGAACAGTTTTGTCTCTTATAATGAAGAAAGATTATAATATGCGTAAATCTAAAACTCTAGAAGTTGTGGCAATTACTTTAAAATCTTCTAATATAAGAGGGAGGTCGCACTTTCTGTGTGAGTACGTACACCAGAGTCAGAAGGGTTGGCAAGGAGGCGATTAGTACAGAAACATCTTCCAGCTCTGCCACACGAACAGCGAGTACTCTAGATGTAGAACCCACATTTTCAGACGCTCAATGTACGCAACTATATTTGTAAATAACAGAGGAGAGCATACTTTTAGGAGGTCCATCTTTTTTATCAAAATTAATATATTTATTCACTTGAATGAATATGACATATACAAGAAAAGCATTTAGTTAAAAGAGACAGCAATTCCTTTTTAAGGGTTTTCAGACTGGAGTCAGAAATAAGGCAATGCAAAAGAGATCCTTGTAGGAACCGTTAAAGGGTAGGCAAAAAAATTTTAACTGGGAGAAATCCTAACAAAAGTTTCGGCGAGTTCTATTGTATAACCATTTGCACAAAAATACGTTTTCAAAAATTCAAATTCAGCATGTAAAATACAAAAAATTTGAACAAATACTATAGGCTCTGCACGCAAAGTTCATATACTATCCGATTTGAAATAATAAGAGCAGAAACTAACAAAACTAATACCTAGACCTGTGAAAATAGGTTCACCGAACACAGAGCTAGAAAAACTATTGCCCTATCGGGAAATTCGAAAGCCTAAAAACGCTAAAGAATTATTGTACGCCAGTTACAAAGTAAATTTTATAATTGGGCGTTTAGAATTCAGGTTCTCCAGAAACAATGTACAGTGTCCATCACGAAATAAGAGGTAGATGCCGTCTACTTCGCGTTTTTAGAATACAGGTTTATAAGTAGTAGGACACGGGTCTAGCCATTGCCTTACGTGAAAACAAAAATGTTGGTGAAAGTTTGTACATAGGAAAGCCCCATTCCTACCCCATCTGTTGTTGATAAAATTTATTACGAGATACCAAATAAGAGTTTAACCTGAAAGCTCACAATTTTTAAAAAGCCGAATGACACAATTCAGAAACTAGGTTAGCATGCTCAAATAAATAACTCGGACAAATCTCTATCGTTTTGGTGAAGGGTATGTCTGTAAACAAATTTTTGACATCAAATGGAGCCATAAAGAGCGAGTCTGCATCTCTCACACAAGAAATTGATTAAGAAAAAGACTTTGAATTCAGAAATGTATAAATATTATTGGTGAATAGAGCTTGAATAGGGAGAAGAAATTTAGCAATATTACAGCTGGGCGTGCGATATACTGCAAAAAATGGGTCTGAAAGGGAATGAGTTGCGAAAGTTAGGTTTGTTCATTTTTTGTAAACAGTTTAAAATTCTGGGGCCTGAATCAGATACGCGTAGGGACTTGTATAGTTCATCAGATATCAAGAAGGAGTCTTTTAATTTTCAAAGAAAGTTATTGATCCTGTCATTTACACGGGTAGCGAATTTAAGAATAGGCTCCGAAATTAGCCCAAATTTCTCCTTGTCAGATCTTATTTGGTACTACATGCTATTCAAATATGAAGAACAGTCTATCAAGACTACACCCCTACCCTCATCATGCGTAATAACAATAATGCTCTTGTTAGAGGCCAATTCTTCAAAAGATAAATACCTGTTCAACTGCATATTGATGAGAATATTTTATAGTGCTTAACACGTTTCCAGCGATTGCCTAGCCGGTGCAAATCTTTACTTTGTACACATAATCACTAAAAGACTTAGAAAAAATTACATAACCTAACCTTAGTGACCCACCGGTGGGTCCCATCGCAGGAAATGTTAAAATTATCAGAAAACCGACATGCAACCGTTTCTAATACATTCCTAACTTCTAAAAAACGGTCAGATCTAACACATTTAAATAGATGAACCAGTTTTTCGAAGTGGAGAAAGTACTCGCTAATATCTAATGTACGAACGGGAAGAAAAAATTCCAAACCAGAGGCAAACAAATGAGTGACATGAGCAGATAAAACAATAGAATTGTATGTAATTATGAACAACTCTTGCGGTATCACAAGGCTGAAGGCTGGTTGGTAGAACTTGAGCCCTCCAAAAAGGCTCCAAATTTGCTTCTGGCAAGTGTAGTGACACTCAGCCTACCAGCAGACTCCAGCCACTGTATTGCAGCTTAGGTTCTTGTTAAAGTTTTCTGTTTCTCTGTAAAAGTTCACAAAACTCATCAGTATCAGGTCAGGAGAGTCTGTCCAATTCCATTTTTCTTTTTTTAGAGATCCTCCAACCTTCCCACAGTAGACAGGAACTGGGCTAAGACTTGTGATGCGAAGCTGGACTCTAGACGAGTAGTAATCACCACCGAGGACATTCTTTAAGTTGAACTGCAGGCCAAGGCATTGAAGCAATCATTTCAGAAGGTGACGCTGTGCTGAATAGTGGTCACAGTTCAGAAGAAATTGTTCCACTGTCTCTACCTGTCTATATCAGCAGAGAGGAGGCTCCAGTAGCTGAAAACGATACAAATGAGCCGCAACGCCCGCATGATCCAGTCGAAGACAGCTGATGACACAATCAACCCAGCGGCACGGGTGTTCTCTTTTCAATGGGGTAGCTGGGGATTCAGTGTGTATGGCCAGGAACCGACCCTTTCCCGAAAACTCCATTGATTGTAACCAGTTCTGACTACAGTACTCCGAAAAATTGTTGTAGAGCTGTTTAACTCATCATAGCACAGGTGAGTTCAAACTGTCTTGGTATTTTCATTACTTAGGGCAGCTACTCAATCCGCAGCCTCATTTCCCCTTATGCCACAGTGTCCCCTTACCCATTGGAAGCATACTTTGGAAACGTGTCTTTGAGATGCCAACTTCTGGATATCATACACAATGTGACGGTAGTTAGGGTGCCAGATATTTTTCAACAGGGAAAGCACTGACTGAGAGTCTGACAGAATAACAATGTCTGTTATGTAGAGCAGGGTGTATGTTGGCAAACGTCAAGGTTTGGTGAATTCCGAACAGTTCTGCCGCCAATACTGTATAAGCGGAATTTAGCTTCCATCCCACAGTTTGTACCAACGTAGGCACAAACAGTGCTGATGCTGTAGAACCTGATGCCTGCTCTGAGCCATCAGTGGAAATTTGACTGAAACCACTATATTTTGTATCCAAGTCCACTCGCATGGTAACTTTATTTACTGCCTCTTGCCCATGGTATGCTGTTCTACCTGGAACGCCGACAGATGAAATCTGGAAAGTTGCTCCAAGGTGGCACTGGAGACAGGGTTTTCGTTCGGACTCTACGTGGGATGGGCGCTTTTATTGAAACTATGACTTGCCTTGCCTAGGTCTCAAATACCGTTTGTTGCCCTCTTCTTGAAAGTCCCAACTTCTTCAGCGTATAGTCGTGGTTCCCTCTATTGATCAGGTGGACATACCAACCAGCTGTCAGGAATTGGAACCGCAGGTCCAGTGGAGGTATCCTCGACTCCACTTCCAGAGATAGAACTGGGCTGGTTTTCCTCACTCCTAATATGCTGCGTAACGCCGTACTTTGAATGACGGTAAGTTTTTTGAGGCTGCTTGCCCGAAGCATTCTCCAAGCAGGCCATCCGTATTCTAATTTGCTTCTGATGAATGCTATACACACTCGTCGAAGGAGTAAACGAGATGCCCCCTAGCGTACACCTGACAGGGCTTGCAGCACTTGTATCCTCTTGTAAAGGTCCCCCACCAGATTTCCAATATGAGCTGGAAAGGCGAGTCTTGAAGCGTCAAAGACAATCGCCAACACCCTCTGGTAAGTTACATACATTTTGCACCACTGAATTTTTCAATCGCAGTAGTGCGTTAGGTATACTGCGTTTCTCGGTGAAAATTTATGGTGAACATTTTGCCATACAGTTTTTTATACAGTTTTATTTTTTGAATCAAGTTGCTAGAATGTCCAAGTACCTTTGGAGGCAAGATCTCACTTCTGTTAGGGAGTCACCTTTTGAGAGTATGGGGATATCATCTGCATATATGATTAGTTGCACCCCAACAACTGGGAGGTCTGACAACATGATGTTGAAAAGCAACGGGCTGAGAACTGCTTCCTGTGGGAGTCCCCATGTGATAGGCACACCCTCTGATTGCACTGTCCCCAAACGCACAGAAGCGGCTCATCCCGTCAAATAGTTCTTGATCTAGTTCTCGGAAGTCTTTTCCAACCCTGATACTATCAGTTTGTATATTAGTCTTTCAGGCCATACACTGTCATAAGCACAATCTAAATTCAAGTATACTTCTCCAGGACGCTAATATGCATTGCAGTATACCTGAATTTAGATTCAGGTATACTGCATTGCAGTATACCTGAATCTAAATTCAGGTATACTGCAATGCATATTAGCGTCCTGGAGAAGGTAGTTGCATGAAGTCTTTAGCAATGAGTAAAGAGTTCATTGTGCTTTTTCCCCTGTGAAATCTCGCTTGCTCCCCAAGCAAAAGGTTGTTAGTTCCCACCCAATACTCTAATCTTCTCTGGATTAAGGCTGAAGGCTGTTGAACACATCAAAGCTTCGAAGTTTTTCCTCGTGTGGTATGTTTGTAGTCGTACGGAAAGTAACCATCGCCTCTCTGACGTGTTGAGTGATGAGAAGAACGAACAAGGGAGTAAACTCAGGAAAACTCACAAACAAACATGGGAAAAACTCACGAACGAACGAAGGAGAAAATTCACAAAAACTAACGAACGAACAAGGGAGTAAATTCACAAAAACTTAGGAACGAACAAGGGAGAAAGCTCCTGCCTTCAAGTCACCAGGCGTTGGACTCCATTTTGAGAAGAGTTTTCTTCTTCATGGCTATTTCATGAACTAGTAGTTTAACTTACCAAGATTTATGAAAGTTAGACAATGTTAGACATTTTCTGTATTGTTTAGAGCGTAAACATTTAGGGATTATGTTATACGTCTTCGAGTAGTTGAAAACTTCGTTCGGATTTTAAAAAATTGTTAGAGATTTCAGTTTTAACTCCTATCTCGTGTTTGATGGTGAATTTTATCAACAGCTTGATGGGGTAGGAATGGGGCTCTCCCTTTGACAGACTTTCGCCAACATTTTATGTGTTTTCTTGGAAAGAAATGGCTAAACCTGTGTCCAACTGCATTTAATCCTGTATTTCATGAACGCTAGCTAGGTAGACGACACTTTCCTCTTATTTCGTGATGGACACTATATTGTTTCTAGATTACCAGAATTCCAAACACCCAAAAATTTACTCTGAAACTGGAGTGCAAAATTTCTTTAGCGTTTTTAGACTTTCGAACTCCCCGAGATGGGAATAGTTTTTCTAGCTCTGTGTTCCATAAACCTACTTTTACAGGTCTCGGTATTAGTTTTTCTAGTTTTTGCTCTTATCGTTTCAAAATGAAAAGTATTAAAACGTTGCTCTGCAGAGCCGATAGTGTTTGTTCTAATATGTGTTCTTTGCATGATGAATTCGAATTTTTAAAAACGTATTTTTGTGCAAATAGTTATCCATTAGGACTCGCCCAATCTTTTATTAGGAATTTTCTTAATCGAAAATTTCTTACTTCTCCTTTATTAACGGTTCCTAAAAAAGATCTCTATGTTGCATTGCTTTTTTTGGATTCGAGTTTGAAAAACTTAAAAAAGAATAACTGCCCCTCTGAACTAAATACTTCCCTTACATATCTTTCAAATTTGTTATGATGAATAAATGTAATATAATATCAATTTTCAGTTAAAAAGATGAATCTCCTAAAAGTATGCTCTCCTCTGTCGTACACTGTACGTTTTGCCCTTCTCATTCTGCTGTACGCACTCATGTAGAGAAGTGCAACCTCCCTGCTATATTAGAAGATTTTAAAGCAATCACTGCATCTTCTATTATTTTAGATTTACGTATGCTATAATCTATATTCATTTTAACAAACACACCTGTTTTAAATGATACACAATCTGTCTATTCCCTGCGGTCATTTTAGGTTTTTATTTTGGTTTCTTTTTATTTCATTTTATGCTTTATATTTGATATTTATGTAATTTAGCGTTCTATTTGGAAATAGAGTTTTTATGTTTAAGTTAAAGTTGACTTGTGTTTTGTTATTCTTTCAGCTTTTTGAAAATGACCTAGAAGGTCGAAACGTCGATACATATACATATATATTTTTTTAAAGTACAGTGTTTAATTTATGGTCATTAAAAATTAAACGGTTAAAAGCGATTGTCCTTGCTCTTCGCTTTTTGGTTAAACTTTGCGAAAAGCGAAACATTAACATTACACAGGACAACAATGTAATTCGGATTAAAGGAAGTGCAAGAGGAGATCAGCCAGACACAAGACATGAATGTCGGAATGTCTCGGAGATCCAGGCAACTGCTTCTGTATTGTTGGTGTTTCCTGCCATGTTCTTTAACTCAATAACTCACAAACTTTTCTCATCTTCATATTGTTATTTGAGTCCCATAACACTTTCATTTATTACGAGTTTACAAAGAAACATTTGAGGGAACTTAAAAACACAGTTTTTACCTGAAATTTAAGTTTTTACTCGTAAACTTAAATTGCTACTCGGTAACTTAAGTAATCACTCGTAAACTAAAGTCTTTACTCGTAAACTTGAGTTTTTACGCCTAAACTTCAGTTTTTACTCGTAAACTTAGGTGTTCACTTGTAAACTCAAGTCTTTGCTCGTGAACTTAAGTCTTTTCTTGTAAACTTAGGTCTTCACTCGCAAACTTAAATTTTTGTTAGTAAACTTAAGTCTTTGCTTGTAAAAATAAGTCTTTAGTCGTAAATTCAAGTCTTTATTCCTAAACTTAAGTTTTCATTCGTAAACTTAAATCTTTACTCGTAAACTTGAGCCTTCACTCGTAAACTCAAGTGTTTACTTATAAACTCAAGTCTTTACTCATAAACTTGAGTTTTGACTCGTAAACATAAGTCATTACTCCTAAACTTAAGTTTTCATTCGTAAACTTAAGTCTTTACTCGTAAACTCAAGTCTTTACTCGTAAACTTAAATACTCACTCGTAAACTTGACCTCGTCCTCGAGGGGTTCCACAGAGCACCCCCTCACGCCTCTAAATTTGTAAGCCTTCATTGGAATTCCTGCCTAAGGTCTCATTGTATCTAAGCTCATCCAATATATCGTTTCCATCAAGTCTCGGTAGATTCTACTGAAGATCCTGCTTCCTGCGGATCTCGTTCGTCTTTAGAAGATCTGGCAGGATGTAAATTGAAAATTCAGCGAGATCCTCTGGATTGTGCAGCCTCAATTTATGGAGTTCTTCTTCAAATATCCCCCTGTCTCTTTCTGGTCCCTCCAGTCCCCCCTCTGGTCTCCCCTGTCCCCGTTCTAACCCCTTTAGGCAACTCTGCTCCCCCCTATTCCCCATCTAACCCCTCTAAACAACTCTCCTCCTCCGTCCTAGTCNCCCTCCTTTCAGTTCCCCTGAAGAACTGTGGTCCCTGTACGCACTCTTCTGACCCTTACACCCCGTCTGCCCCCCGCCAAACCTGTTCACCTGTAAAGCACCTTAACCCCCACTCCCCCTTTCTCTCCTCGCCTCCTCACTAAAATTCTGTAGTAGCAGGTACAGTTAGAGAAAATGCGTGTGTTAAGTCAATGCTAACACGGTAATGCGTGTACGTGTAGCTTTAGTACACACAGTCATGGCATGTACATATTTTTGTTCGAACAGGCACGTGCACGCAAGGATGTGCGTACATGGAGGCACGTACACACGGGCATGTGCGTACATGGAGACATGCATACATGAAATAGAGCTACACGTTTAGAGGAGTGCTGTAACAACGCACATGTACGCGTTAGTTACTTCCCTACTTTACTATGATCCCCTCATCTTTTCCTCATTCCTCTGCCTTCTCGTCTCCCTCTCTTCCTTCTCTTTTCTCCTTCTCTTCCTTCTTTCTTGTTTCTCTCTGTCCTACACCACATCACTCTGTCCTACACCACTTCATTCTGTTCTACACCACTCCACTCCGTCCTAAACGCAGGCTATTTGCACCGCTGTGATTGGTCTACTCGGCCAACCAATGAGAGGTCAGGGGGTAATTCCTTCGATGCCAACTAAATATCAGTGCCTCGAGCGTTATTACGGGTATATGTTGTCATATATTCTTGTTGTAACTAACTAAAGAAAAAAAGTACAGGGAAATGAAAGAATTTTGCTGCATGAAACGGACTACCTGAGAATACGTGTTACATTTGAATATTGTGTTTTCAAGTTTTCACGTTGTGATGTAGTGTTGGGTGAGGTGTAGGGGTTCCATACCTACTTTACTGTCACTGTTTCTTCATAAATGACAGGATTAGCGCAACGCTAATGCCAGCTAGTTGGTGGTGCTGAGAGCGAGAGATCTGAGAGACCTTTATTTCTGTTCATGAGATCCTAAATTTTCTAAACTAAATAAAATGCCGGAGTTTTTTTAGTTTTTTATGACTCATGTAATGCGTTTGAGGGAGCATTGGGGGAGTTCTGGGGGAGCACTGGGGGAGTACTGGGGGAGTACTGGGGTAGTAAAAGGGGAGTGTTGGGGTACTGTGGTGTACTGGGGGAGTGCTGGGGGAGTACTTAAAACATTGGGGCACTATTGAGAAGTATCTCCGCCCAGCACACGGACCCTGCCCTCCGCCCAGCACACGAGCCCTGCTCTCCACCCAGCACACGGGCCCTGCCCCCCACCCAACACACGGGCCCTGCTCCCACCTAGCATATGGGACCTGCCCCCCGCCCAGTACACGGGCCCTGCCACTCCACTCAGCACACGGACCCTGCCCCCAGCCCAGCATACGGAACCAGCCCTCCACTCAGCACACAGGCCCTGCCCTTCGCCGACACATGGGTCCTGCCCCCACCCAGCACACGAGACCAGCCCCGTAAGACCGGCCTGGAGGCCCTAGATTAGAAAGTTCCTGAGAAACAGGACTTCACAAGGAGCTTCTTAGGACAACTTGTATGAGCAAATTATGCTGGGTAGAACTTTACAGTATCTCATATTATTATAAAATTACTTTTTCTTATTAAGAAACATAATCAAGCGTTTCTCAGTAGAGCACTTGCTTGGTTGTGTGTAGTAATCATGAGTGGTTGTGGTGAGTGGTAGTTGTGAGTGGTTGTGGGAAGTTGATGGTGATTGAAGAGACATGTTCATGGGTGACTTTCGAAATTCATGCAACTAGTTTATAACTTTTTAATTAAACAAACATAACAATCTCTCGTTTTTTAACACTAAAATTGAATTAAAGTTTTTTTTAGTTCCGGAGTAAATTATCAAATGACTCAGGTTTTCCAGAGTTAAAAATAGGACGATGGTTCAATATGAATAAATTATCATTAATATCCTCACCGACGGTTTAGTTGTATATAAGATGATACGCATCTGCTATTGAAAATATTCACTCGGGCGTAACTCTGGTACTGGATGCATGTTGCAGGCTAGCATCCTATAATTAGGTACCATCAGTTCCAATTCAAGTTTAAGTGGTATGTTCATGTTAGGGTTTAACTAAGTTTATATTATAGTAGCAAAAATTAAAACTATAGATTTTATATCAGTTTGCAAATGAGAATTTCGAGAATAACAAATGATCAAGAAAAACTATTAACACTAATCGATCTAAATTAGATTTCTGAGCTCCAGATGATCAAAAAATCCCTTAATATGTAAAAGAACATCTTTTCACCTATCAATTATACTGAAAAGAATAGAACAAACTTTCATATGACACAATACAGCAGGGTTGCTAAATACTGTGTATGAATGCCAGATGCTGAGTTCAGCATGTTCAAAATTATCTTTATTTAATAAAAAAATGTCTCACGTGACTGAATATATTTTTTAATAATTGCCAAAATATCGGCCTCATCTTCATTTGGGTCTTTTAGGGAAGTGGAGAGGGACTGTTTGACTTCAACGTTGCTGGTACTAAGTTGTTTGATCTAGAGTATACGAGATGTAGAGTCAATTAGCATTGTGTCTCTCATCAAAGGATCCTAGCAGCACATTAATTTGTTAAAATTATGAGCTCATATTTTAAATATAACAAAAAATAAGATGAATTCTGTTTCTTTGTTTATTTTTATAACTCCAGTTACAATCGCAATCATCCTCTAAATGAATAGAATAGAATAGAATAGAATAGAATGAGGCTATAGGAACGAACCTTCTGGCCCATTCTTGGGTCGGATAATTGCTTCGATAATTATTCGGTTGTTTACCCAAGTCCCATGCCGTATTTCTAGCCGCGTCAGCCATGTCGGCAGCGGGATTCGAACTCAGGTCTTTCCGCTGGCAAGCAGATTCGCTCACCAGTCGACCAAGCTGGTCGACTGGTGGATCTCTGCATTTATAATTTTTTAGTAAGGTCTTTTTTATGTACATAACACCCTGTTACGTTTTGATATTCTCAAAATTTATCTTGTGGTAGGTACATCTTTACATTTTGTTACAAAAGGCCATAAATTCTTTTTGTTTCTTCTTTTAAATATAATACAAATTTCTTAGCCGCATCTTCACCGATATAAATTTCTAATTTCGAATATTGGTCTGCCTCACCTTTTGTGTAACAACAAAAACTTTTCGCAAAATATTTCTGTATATTCATAGAATACCTTGAATTTAGATCTGGCACACATGAGGATATTATCTGCAAAGTCAATTCAAAATCAGCATTGATCACAAATGGATCTATAATCATTTTCTGGTACTGTTCAAATTTCAGTTTATCTCCATTAAATCTATATTTTATCAAATTATGAACTAAACATCCATTTATTTGATTATCTCATAAATCTTCTCTTCTATACGTCCATAAACAATATGGAAAAACACGTTTTTCGTAATGATTACCTGTTTGAATGAAAGTGCTCAAAGATTTCATTAATATATAATGATTTCTATTCTCATTTGTTATTAACAATAATGAAAGAAGATCTTTACTTTTAGTTTTTGTTATCCTAAGTGGGCATAATTCATTACTATAATTGAAACTGTAAACGTTTATTGATATATCATTGTATTTCTCGAATAAACTGATGTCTTTTATTTTTACACTGAGTTTATATTTGTAAAATCTAATTTTTCTGCTTCTGCTTTCAATTTCTTCTTAATTCTCTGACCATGTTCTCGTCCCTGTAAAAATATCTTGCCACACACCATTTAAAACTCATCATCATTGTTTTTTATTTTGATCAGTTTATAATGTGATTTTTGAAACTTTGCAGGTAATTCTATGTAGCTAGATCCTTGAATCCAATTGTATTCAGCCATTTTTATACTAAAATTTATTAATTTATGAATTATCCAGCCTGTTGAACTTCTTATAAATTCTTCAATGTTTTTGATTAATTCTTTGTACAAATTTTTGATATTCATAAACTTTTTCGATAAACTAATAAATTTTCCAGAGTTAAACCATGCTTCACCGTATTCATTTTTATTTTCAACTCTCACTTTATAAAACTGTAACTTTATATTTAATTGCACTTTCATATGATCAAACTTTTGTTTTTAATGACTGATACTACTTCCGTTGCGAAATTTTTCATGAAAACACTTGGATCAATAATTGTAATTTCAGATAATAAGTATTCTGAGGATTTATCATTTATAGCCGTTTTTAGAACCTTTGAATTTACATCAATATGTATTTCTAAAGTGTTTTAAAGACTCTTAATGTGCATTAATATTAATCACTCTTTTTTATATATCTCACTATAATACTTAGGTTTATCGAAATATAAATCAGACATTAATTTTCTATTTAAGTTTTTTCCATGGTGTAAAGTCTTCTCATGTCTTTTAAATTTTTTGATTGTAATATCGTAAGCATTACAAAATTCATTGAATATTTTACTCATTTTTATATCTTTTTTTAAAGTTATTTTTGTATTTGGATAACTAAAAGTCATTATTTTCTTAAGATGTTTCTTAGAATTCTTATGCTTGGATTTATTTTTACTGTTACACAACGTACGTACATCCAATGATTTTGTACCTACCATTTTTATTAGATTAAAGAATCAACGAAATTTAAAAATTTGAAAAAATATATAACAACTCTTTCTTAACCGATTGTGTGTTTGAACTTAACACGTCTTTGCAGGTGAAGAACGGTGAGCTCTAGTATGTATTTCACTTACTATCTAGCAGCCATATAGAGCCGTAAAATGGACCAAAAACTACTAACTTTGCACACAGATACCACACATGCATTATTCAACAAGAGTCGTCCCCTTCAAATTCACACCCACAGATAGCCTTAGATCAGAGTCCATCTGGTTAACCGGCACGAAAAGACACTTCAGTCGTGATCCCCCTTCGAAAAACTCGAAAGCATTCTTGAGGGGAGTGAACTTGCAGCTCCACCGTAGGAAGCAAAATCGCTATCATTACGCCACAGGTTACCGGCACGAAGTTATGAATTTTGGGGATATTTCCACGAACTTTTTATCAATCTGAGAATATTTTAATCGAATTTATTCAAATTATACTTTCTTATCTCATTGTTCATCCAATGCTGATTTTTAATTTCGATAATACACTGATGAATTATCTTGTACGATTACCATTACAAGACTTAATTCTAAAAATAATTTTGTTATTGTTAAGCAATGTTAGCTGTTAATTTCGATATTACATGGAAGAATTATCTTGTACGATTACCATTACACGAATAACATTACTAATTTATAGGACATTCTAAGAAAAAGCGTGAGGCCCAAGCCAGGATTCGAACTCATGCTTGTACTGATCTAGCAGTGGTGTAAGGATGCAAGTGATGCAAGACCACTCCACATCCTGGCGGCCTTGCGATTGAATAATGACAGGTCTTTGAAGCTTGTGTGTCTGATAGCGTAATTGCAGGGCTGTGGAGCTAACGCCTGGAGATATGCACACAATCTGTTTTCTTTATATTTGAGGGAGAACTGAATCAAAATGGACGTACCAATGCTAAGCATATGATTGTAGCGCATTGTTGAACATATCTATTGTAAAACTGAAACAGTAGTATAATAAAAGAGTCTGTGGGTAAAATTCGAATAGGAAAAATTAATACCCATAAAATAAAAAGAATTGAAGTAAAGCAATGCAATAATTCAGTAATCCATTAACAGAATAATGGGAAATCCTATTATTCATATTCATCACTTTTTTAAAATTCACTTGAAAACTTTACGTCATACTGCGAATATGATTAAATGATCCTAAAACAAATAAAAGGAATTAAAGTAGAGCAATGTAATCCTGAATAGAATAATGGGAAAAGCTATATCTATGTTGATTTCATTATTTTATTTCACGTGGGAATTTTTAGGTTGAAGTGAGAATTATGCTTCCAGGGTCTCTTATTTTACTTCTCATATATATGTGTTGAGTAACAAAATGGTCTCTCACTGTCTGAATACATGTGTTGAGTTACACAAGGGTCTTTCACTGTATGAATATACATACATGTGTTGAGTAACACAATATTCTTTCACTGTCTGAATACATATACATATGTTGGTAACACAGGAGCAAGCCACCACGGTCTATGTTCACACAAGCATCAATACCTTCATCAGTCGGCCATTATTCTATAAAAGTGAAGGATAAAGAAACGAACACATTTTTCCGTGTCAGTTGTAGGAAATGGTGACGGTGAGGTCAGTAGATGAGTTTCTTGACGTGAACTGCCATGTGCAAAAACATCAATACTCATAGTTACGTCATTTTTGAATATAGTTTTAATGTTACCATCTAATTATTATTATATGACACACTGTGAGCACAATTACATTCATAAATAGTAAAGAAGGTGCACTTGAACTGTTAAAGTTAGTTAAATATTGGTTTTAATTACCGTAGATTTTATTTCACAGTAAAAAATTTAAGTTGTCAAATTAAATGTTCTATTTGGTCAAATTTACTTACTGTCAATTTACATAAGGGAGTGTGTAAGGCGGAAGGTAGAGTGTATTTATATGTAGCGTAATGTATGGCATTTCTCTATACAAGCTATAAAAAATGTTATAAGTTGTTCACATCTAACAGATATCATATATCATACAAAAATCTACCAGTCAGACCTATCAAGAAGTCCCGTGATATACACTTGTCAGGTATAGTCACTGTATTGTTGTTTAAGAAACTTGATTATGGCTGACAAGTCACTAGACATGTAGCAACGTCTGTAGCCAGCAGGTCTGAAAACAGGCAAACCTCACAGTTTTGCCTGTTCATTCGTACCTCAATGTGTATCCTCAGGAACAGCATTTCCCATATTTCTCTTCCTGAATGTATTAAGCTCTTTCGTTTTTCCTTTAAATTTCTCACCATAACTGAACGAATTTTCCGAAGGTGATCCTTGCCTAATTGGCATTAAAGTCCTATTGAATCGAACAAAAATCTTTAGAAATTTCGAAATTGAGAGAAAATGCTAGTTTTACAGCTTCAGTTGGGCAACCGGACACACTGTCAGTGTGAGGGAGTCGTAAATTTTCTTGTAAATGTAAAGGTGGAACTGCAACAAGATCTTCTATAATGGTAGCGTGCGAGCTTTTCTGCCACTGAAAAGAGACTTAGAGCAAGTCATGATTATAGGACAATGGAAAGATTTGAAACTGTAAAGACTATTTTGAAATGCATCAAAAGAGAGTGTTATTGAACTGTTTGGTGTTACTTGATTCATTTGTGGGGATTGGTGGTAGATTAGGAAAATTTATGGTAACTTTTAGGTAATTTATGATGTAATTAATTAATGTAAGGTAATTTATAGTATCATTTATGGTAACCGATGATAATTGAATGTCCCTTCTGAATTATTTCCGAAGACTTGAATAATTTTGGAGATTACTGATGATTTGGGATAACTTTGAACAATTTCTTTGATAGATAAAAACATTTCTTAAGGTTTTTTCAACACTAACTACGTCACGTAAGCACTTATCACGCCCCCAACCCTTTTTTATTTCAAATACATGGTAGTTTATTTTTATGCTGGTTACAAAAAATAATAATATGTATCGACCTGAGAATGGACTTCAATTATTGTTTCATAATTAGAAGATAAAGCTGTGCCATATTTCTTGTTGACATTATTTTTTCCTGCTTTCATATTGATTTTATTAGCAGGTTATTAAGAAATTGAAGGAAAATTTTCCATGTGTAATTTTTCTTGGAAAAAATATATATTTCAACTGAATTATCAAAAGTTATGAATGAATAGAATGATATAAAATAAAACTCAATATCAGAATTGAATAGCAGAATACTTCCAAATGAATCAAAGAATATGTCTTTCATTAATTAACAGAAAGAAGTAAATTACACAGAAACAAGTAAATTACGATTAAATTAACAGGTATTTTACTATTAAAAGCTGAATTAAATTCTCCCTGCAAGCAACTTTTGTTATCAGGCTTCCAGCTGTTCTACTTGCCCTTTTTTGTACGCCTAAATGATCTGAAAATTTAAATAAATTTGAAGCAGGTAATGGTCGAAATTATTATGGACAACATCAGAATATATTCTTTCAACTCAAAACGTACTCAAACATCGAGTACAGAAAGCCTAACTAAATAATGTCAAGCAGTTAAGTTGTCCATAATTGGAGCAGAATAAAAATTAATCTGACTACTTAGTTTGGAAAATAAAGTTGTTTATATGAAGCTGTGCAATCACTGTACAGAATTCAGATGAGCGTCGTCGTCTTAAAGGAATTCTGACGAGATCACAAAACCGACCGGGTGTCCCAAACACAAATTATGCTTCACTATACAATGCATGAAATCATTGCATTCTCTATAAAATGGAGCATCATAACAGTCACCTTTACGATATTTTTTTCTTCCACGTCGTAAAAAGAAAACATTTCATATATACAAATTTCAATATTTCATGTATAGAACTATTTCTTAAATATTTCCTCAAGTGCTAGAACGTGTCCGAAAACTGAAATTTACACATAATTTGATTATATATGCCTCAAATGAAATTTAAGGAATTTTAAATTAAAAACATGATCATTTGTACTAAAATTAGTGGCTATTAAATAATTTAGTTCCGTATGGGTTGTTATTTTAATAATATCGATCCGAATCTAAAATAAAGTATTCATTAGTATCGACAATGATTTGAGAGTATCTCTGTGTGCACAATGTCATTCTCCTGGTTCCAATCCCGTTCTTTATCACACTTCCAGTATCGTTGTGGAAACCCAGGCATAAGTCACATTCCAATTCGACTCTTTGATGTAAGAAGTTTATGAAGAATCTCTGTTGCAGACCTAAAATTAAAGTTCCGCTCACGCTTCTAGAAAAAAGTTATCGATATTGCACGAAGACTCAAGACAAACCCCTGAGCATCCCCGGTCTTCCTTTGAACTTGATAAACTAGTTGTGTTTCAGAGAGATCTTCTCAAGAGACGCATGAAGCTTTATGAGTTTTCTCCCAATCAGCAGACAATATAAATAGATTTTTTAGCAGTGCAATTGTTCATTTTATTTTCCAATCAATGAGCAGTCTGAGCAGTTTATGTTTACAAGTAGCAAACAGAGCGAACAAGTCAACTTTAAACACAATCAACAACTTGCGTACTCTGAAATGGTTTTTTTATTTATTAAATTGTTTCAACTACAGAAAATCTTGCTTAGAAAATCAAAATTTAAAATTATGTTTTTATCAGAAAATATTGTCAACAGCCTGACTTTACTTTCCACTCGAGTTTTAGATTAGCAAAACATATAGGAAAAATCTCATAAATATCATGAATTATTGTTGTATGTTTTTTTAATGTATTTTCTAGTTGGCGTAAAGCAGTCAGAATAGTAAAATGATAGTAAAGTTGTAGTTGTCAGGAAAATTTTGATACACTGGACATATTATAAAACATTTTTAGAGCATACAAATGATGTGCCCTACATGATAATATATATCTATCTTTCTTGATAGATCCTGATTCGTTGTGAATAAAACCCATTTACTAATTAAATGGTAGAAGTTTTCACAACACATCTATAATGTTTAAGTAGAGTTTACTTCCTTAGCAATCTAATAAAATTTGAACTGAAATGAAATTGGACTTTAATTTCTTTTAGAACAATTGTAAGTATTTCGTATTTGCAACTGAACAGAGACTATTCTGAGGAATATGACAATTCTTGAAGCTCCAAATTGTCAACTTCTTTACGTTCAAGGCGAGATGCATCGAGAATAAATCCTTGCCAAGTAATGACATCAGCCAAATTCTTTTCAACCAATGACATCAGACAAATACTTGTCAAGCAATGACATCAGCTAAATGCTTGGCAAAGAACGACATCAGCCAAATACTTGTCAAGTAATGACATCAGCAAAATACTTGATAAACAATGTCATTATTTAAATATTTAGTTTTTTAGTTATGTAGTTGAATACTTAGGTGTACATTATTTCAATACTAGTTTTTTATGGACGCTGCATAATGTGTGTTCGTATAAGCTGAGTTTAGAGTTCTACTGTAGAAATTTTTCACTGTAAAAGTAAAATGGCCTGGACTTTAGCTTTTCCTTCTCTGAATAACGGACGCATGTACTGAAGCTCGTGATAGTGATGCAATACCACGCTCATTAGAGTCATGCAGTACCACGCTCGTGATTGTGAAGCAATACCAGCATCGTGATAGTGACGGATGCAAAGCATACAACGTTTGTAATTGTGGCACAATATCACGCTCGTGATGGTGACTCAATACCACGCTCATGATAGCGACACAATACCAGGCTCGTGATAGTGACGTCAATATCACGAGCGTGATCGTGATAGTGACGTCAACATCAAATGTCGGTTTGATGCTCCTAGAGAAGTGACTAAACGCTTGTCACTTAGAATACGACGCTTGTCACTTAGAATTTAATAAAAATGTGAACTGGAACAAACTGCCTCCGTGGTTGTGCCAATTGAATGTTAGCACAAACGTTGATGCTGATGGAGCTCGATGGGCGTTACAAAGGGAATATTATAAAAACAATAATAATAAAGGGCAATAAACGTTCCCAGACAAGGACTTGTTTGGCTCTGTAAACGTTTCTCACGAAGTCATTTCAAAGAATTGTTCCTGTTGCATTCCAGAAGCGGCATTCCGAGAGACTTAGAACGCCATTTAGATGACAGACCGGTAATGGAAAAACTGGAATGCTGGAATACTTGAATGCTCTCTGCTCTTGGGAGCCATTCCAATCTGTAGCAACAACTCTACATAATCAAATTAAGGCAAAAATTAAGTTATATTACAGAGGTACTGGAGACAATTTTTGTCTTACTGAATTGCGGGGACAAAATACATCAAATAAAAGTGAAAATATAATTACGGTGAATGGTAAACTTTGGTGATGTTGCTCCATGCTAAACTCGTATCCACACTCGAGACTCGTACCCATACGGGAGACTCGTACCCACACGTGAGACTCGTACCCGTATGTGAGACTCGAACTCAGTTAGTAATATTACTCGTACACACTGAACAAAAATCTCACATACAGTACATATATGCCTTCACTTTAGACAGCGTGACACATGGATAGCAACCCAAAATTGAGCCAGACGGCTCGTTCTTCTTGCCATACTCTATTCTCTTCTACCACTCCCTACTTCACTACCATTCACCACTACCACTCACCACTAACTACTACCACTAACCACCGCCACTCATTAACACCAGTCACCACTACCACTCACCACTGCCACTCCCTGCCCCCACTCACCACAACCCAATGTATACTCACGTGCAGTGTTCGGCAGCATTTAAATACATTGTACTTAAATACGTATTTAAATATATTTGTGCATCTGAAAATGTATTTGCAAATACATTGAAAGACGTTTATTTAAATACTGTATATAGATACAATGTATTTAAATACACAGTATAAATACATTGAAATAATTTTCAATGTCTCCTGGCATCCACTGCTTACCAAGCAGTTAGGGATGCCAACATTGTTACGTTCGCAACAAAAGTGGTACTCTTTGCCTATCAATATTCATGTTGTTACTTTAATACGACTTTTGTTACGCATGATGTATATTTATATGTTCAAAGACCGCATGATATGAGTTTAGGATCTAGTTGCAACATTTCAAAAAGGATATTAATATAAAAATAATGAAATTCTTTAGGAATTTTTCAATTGCTACATTCTGTCGAATTTAGTACGTTTTCGTCTAATCTTATACGTTTTGTGAGTGGAAGTTGGTACTAATCACGAAAATATTCTGGTAACACTGTAACCAGGGCTACCACTGATGGGGGAATTTCCCCAGATCTGGGGGAAATGCAGGTTGTCTGGGGGAATGGGGGAAACGCTCGTAAAAACGAATAAATCTGGGAGAATTTCGCTAGCAATTATTTTCAGTGCAAAAATTCTGTAACTTGAATAATTTTGGGTTACACCCAGACTTATGTTCATTCAAATGTAGATGTCATGATACGGAACAGGAAATACCCTCTTTAATGACGTATAAAAGGCGATTTAACGAAGTTTAAATCGTCCTCGAACAGACTTGCGACGAGATTTGCTTCGATTAAAACTGTCTCATGACCGTCACGTGTCACAGGCCACAGTTCGAAGTTCAAACAAACTCAAACTCCACGACTAAGCGTTTCTCGCTTTCTTTCGCTGAGCGAATACTTTGTAATTTGTAATTTACATTTACATTTTCTTCATTAACTGAAATTATGCTTTAAAAGTGTGGTAATGAGTCTTATGCATTAATTTGTGAATTCAGATATTGTTTCCGTATTGTCTTAGGCGAAGGAGGCGAAACGCAGAAGTTCTTAAAGATTAATTACTTGTGTGCTTTGAAATAAAGAGATATTTTATATGCGTGGCAGGCCTAGTCTTTATTGTCTTATAGCTTGGTGACTTAGTAACCAGGGTTTTTATACTTTCTAGAGTTGCAAATGCAAATTCGGAGCGTGACGGTTGACATTCTTGAGATTTAAAATTTCTTTGGTGTCCTGGAATTGATACGCTATCGTTTGCGCGTCTAATACTCATGGTTGCTTTATTCCAAAGTAACTATTATTATTTATCTGCATTGTCATAATTTATTGTCATTACAGAGGCTAACTCTGTAATATGCTATTAACAAGTGAGCATTCTTCTAGCTTGAATATTTATTTTGCGTTTTAATACTCAAAGCTGTATAGGGATGGCAAGTAAGTTCATTTTATTGGTTAATGTTATTTATATGATGATATCATTATTTTGAGATTATGATTTTTGTTTCCAAATTGCGATTATTTTCCCCAAAATGAGTGACCAAAGCGATTCGTCTTCTAAGAAACTGAAGTTGTATACGCAGTCATTTAGAAATGACTGGCTTAATGTGCCCGAATTGAAAACTTGGCTGAAACCGGATAGTAATGATTCCAACTGTGGTTATTGTAAGTGCTGCAATATTTCATTGAAAACTTACAACAAATCTATGCTTATCAAGCACAGGATTACAGAAAAACATAAGAAAAATATAAGTGTTGGAGGTTGAAGCGCTGATATCGCGCACTTTATGGTAGGAGAACCGTCCAAGGGATCCAAAGAAATTGCAAAAAGCGAACTTATTCTTGCAGTATACTTTGCCGAACATGACCTTCAGTATGGTAAGTAAGTAAGTATACAGTAAGTAAAGTCAGTAGTTAGTAAATCTATTGCATATTATGATTTTTTTAGTTTTGGGGGACTTTTGCTGTAAATGGGGGAATTTTTACTGCAAATCTGGGGGAAAGAGAAAAACCTCAGTGGCAGCCCTGCTGTAAGCAATTCAGGATCACTTTTCACTAAGCGTCGCAAGACTTGCTCTGAAATTTTAGTTGCACGTCATTCGCGGTAGTTATTGTTAAAATGGCCTCTAAAAGTTCTATCTTATGTTTCTTGCCCGCTTCATGTACCAATAATAGAGAAATGTCTCCAGTGTACCCTATTTTGGATGGAAAATATTCTAAAATAAAAGAACAATCGAGTGTTAAAATCAAGTGTGAGTCCATGCTCTGTGGTCAAACTATCTTAACCGCCATGAACAGGACAACGAACCTTTACACTCATATTAAGGTTAGTAAGATCTTTGATTGTACTATTTTTAAGCTATATAATTCTTTAATAAGTTAGCAACTTTGCATGTATATATTATTTTATTTTTTATAAGTAGGTTTTTATTTCTAACTAATTGACAAACTATTTTTAGTGGTTGCGGGAAGAATTTGTTGCGAATATTTTGACGTAAATCCAAAGCTCCCTGCTGTACAACTCATAATAAATAAAAATCATAAAACTTGCTTTCATTACATTATTTATGATGGCTCTGTCACGTGTTTTAGATAAATGTTTCCAAAATTAAGTTCCCTTTGTTTTTGTTTTTCAATGTGGCTAGTATTTCACGTAAAATCTATTGTGTGGTGAAAATTTTATCTCACTAAGCTGAATTAAATATATATTTTATCACAGAATAATATTTGTGGTGTACGCATGGAATTCTCAAAAATTTGGACGCCAGGGAGAACGTTTAATGATCTGAGGAAAAAGTTGTTCAGGTGCATAGAGGTGACAATTTTGCTAGGAGCAATTTCACGGCAAAATGATTCTATGATCTTTATTATATATTGATTTTCTACCTTTTGTTTTATTGAAACATTAGAAAAATGTGAGTGGTTGTGCCCTCTTCAGTGTTGTACATAACGGGTACCTCATTTTTCTTCTGAACGTCGTCTTAATATTTTTTAAGCCTAGCTCACAGATTTATCTGTTTCTTTTACTTAGCAGGTATCACAATCAATACTCTTCAATCTATAAATTATGTATATATTTATATTCAGATATGCTTTGGTTTCTGATGACATCAACATTAGTCAACCTAAGTAAATCCTGACTATGGAACAGAGCTAGTTAGTTTACCAAGCTATGGTTTTAATTTACCCCATGTCTAATTTTATTACTTTTCAACAGAGGTGACATTCCAGAATGAGAAACACCATCCTAGAGTACGTGAGCTCGGTTCGGAAACGCAAGAGATGGAAAACACGCGAAGAGCCAAGTCTCGGAACCAAGCAGCTTAGGATTGACGTGACGATCACACCAGCGGCAACGCAGCAAGTGCGAGTCAAGCAACAGGACGTGAACAAGGCAATCACTAATTTCATTGTAGAAGGGATCCATCCCCTCGCGACAGTTGAAGAGCCTGCATTTATTTCACTCCTGTCAAGTAAGTCTGTTTAATATAATTTGACTCTCCAACGTTCGTTCAATTATAACCGATAGTTGTTCAGAGAAAGCTATTTAATTTAGCGTGTTTATTTCTAAAACTTGAAAGAGAAGATGAAAAGTGAACAACTGAGTTAACAATAAAACTTGTAAATACAATACATATATATACATGTATGTTAAATAAATAGTAACAATAAGGGATTGTTATTCACATTCATCGAGGGACCCACGAGGGATAGAAAGGATTCATTTAAATGGGGTACGCAAATTATTTTTTTTCCTTGTCAGAATGCCTTGGGTATACAACTCTTCTCGAAAGGGATCTGAGCAACCAAACACAGAACCAGCAATAAGTTTTGCAAGGAATCTGATTGATCCGGCTTTTGTTTTTGTCGGTAGGTAGGCTTGTTGTTTTGTTTCTTCATGCATAACTCTCGTGTGGTAGACCAGAGGACTGACCTGAAATAATGTTGTTGATTGTTCATCTGTAGCCTTCATTTTTTAATGCTTCTGCTGCCTATGAAACCCTTCATAATCTAATCTAGTCTCATCTCTTCATAGTTAGCAATGGTTTCACTGATGTTAACGGTAATTTTAGGTCTCGCATAGACTTTGTGTTAAAAAGTTTAATTATTCTATCTCTATAGAAATCTCCGTTCATTAGTGATCAATTTCAACATATCTCATATTTAATTTTCAGCCCTGAACCCCTTCATATCGGAGGTGTTTCGTCGGAAGCTAAGTAGGCTGTTAACGAATGATGAAGTGTTGTTGAAGACAAAGCTGAAGGCAAAACTGGAGGAACTGGATTACGTTTCCCTTATTGCTGACATTTGGTCAACTCACCATCGTAGCTTCCTTGGAGTGACCATTCATTGGGTAAAACTTGCAGAATTTTAAATTTTGCGACTTTTATTGGGCTATTACACCGAACCATAAGCTAAACTTTTTCTTAAAAAAACTGAAAAAGCTGAAAAAGCTTAACTGGACCCCGGTAGAACAAAGACTGTTCATTCATAAGGCCAAATATGTATTCTCCTCTCTATGTCGCCCTCAAAGTTTTGCCAACGTTGTTAAATTCCATCCACCCACTAACATGGGTGTGAAACCTAACCGACGACACGATGTTAACATCAGTTTCCGCTTGTCCGATGCAGCCACCGTGGTCGAGTGGTCTGCGGCCTGTGTTAGGTATCAGGTCTCCGCTTCGGGCAGAAAGACCGCGGGTTCGAAACCCGGCCATGAATACGAGCTGTTTCTTGTTTCGCGCCGTGAGCTCGCACTTATCGGTAAGCCCTCAACTCCCCGCCCATGGACACATCCCGGGATCGTCGCATGGAGCTCACCATCATCCTTACTCTAAGAATGTTAACCTTAAGAATTTGAAAAACCAATGTACTAATGTCTATGTACTGTGTACTTGATTGGAAATAAAGTTGTCAAGTTGTTAGACAAAGGGCTCTTTCAATTTCAGGTGTATTGCTTTGGAATAAACTTCCCACGCTTATGAAGAAAACCCAATCAATTAAGAATTTTAAAAAAAGTGACACATCATTTTTGCATATCAAAGTCGTAAACAAATACAGAAAACTGAGCTCCTATGCATGATTAAACAAAATTAACTTAGTAACGAAACATGCTACATATAAGTGTCTACCATGTGTTTATGTCACACAACTTAAGCATAAACTGAAGTAGAGTTAACAATATTCAAGTGAAACAAACGTAAATGTACACTCGTGCTATAATTCCACAGCTCTGGAGTCACATCGACTAATTTAATTTTATCAAAAACCGGGGTGTTTTTTACTTTTTCTTTTTTTCTGTTATATTTCAGGCTTATAAATTGGTCCTTTTTTTACCTAATAAACGTTACTGTGTTAAAAATGTTCAGTTTTCATGAGGCACAACAAAAAACAAATCCACGATACGGACTCGAGTATTTAAGGCTCTGGGTCTCTCTAATGTTTTTTAACGAGACTTATTATGGTGCACTTGTACAGTGAAAATGAGTGTTTTAGTCACTAACCTGTTGTTAGTGACTTCGCTGTGCCTCTCGATCGTAGCTCTCCTGACATACTCAATTACAACCTGGGCTTACATCCTGATCCACCTGCCTCATGCAGTTGACACATTGAACATATTCACGTTGTATCACATATAGAAAATTTCTAGTTTCCGCGTATCCACATTCACCAATACTTGTCATTCTGTTGTAATTACATCGAACTTTATTTCGAAATCATCGTCGAAACTTTGATCATCTTGCTACCCAGGTTCACATGAACACGGAATTCTATCACTGTTGAATTCAAAATCCTTATGATACTGTCACAAATACATCGCTATTGAGTGAAACCCTCGTAACCTTAGTAAATTAAAGGACTCAAACATTTTTTACCCTATGTGACTTACAAATTCAACTTTTCGGAATCTCGATCACCCTCAATTTGTGTAAATTATTTGGAGGAAAGCACACCTGGAAAAATTTCTTATCACATTTAGCGTGACTCTCACAAAATAATTATTCCAACAGCAAAGATATTTCTTCACGGCTTAGTGCAGTATTGTCCCTTTCTCTCTTAGCAGTAATTATGATAAATAAAACATTACTTCCTCTAATCTACGATACTCTCCTGCCCCTTTTCATTCGACTTCGAAATTCAACAGAAATGAAATGGATTCCAATTCTAATTCCCCTATCATTGATCAATGAAGTAAAAAAATTTCAACCACGACTAATTCCCCTCTCACTTAACAATGAAGCAAAATAAATCTTTTAACCACGATTAACTCCTCTCGCACTTATCAGACGAAGCAGCAATAAAAATAGTTGACAACGTTGAATTTCGTTGACGGACAACTCCCAGGAATTTAACATTATGATGGGATTTTTCCCTTTCACATAAATTTAATGATGAACCCACACTTTAAATTTTCGAAATGCTGAAATTTGCATTCTTTACGCAAAATTTAATTCTGATGGAGTCTTGACTTACATAACACACAGATATCTTCAACACGAAATCAGAAAATATAATTATGTGTTACCCCCAATTTATCATATAATGAACATAAATTCAAATGTATGCACACATTGTTTCACAGTTTCCCGGAAGTGAAAAAAAATCCCTAGAAACGAACAAAAATGCTGCTCCTTGGAAGAAAAAATTTCCAAGAAACATAGGAGACACAATTTTCCTCTCATTTACCATCAAAAGTACATATAGAGAAACCTTTTATTGCCGTAGGGCTTTAGAGTTGTTACGGTGTGGCGATACGTGTCAAATGGGTGGTAAATAATGACATGTCTAATTTATTCATTAGTGACTGATTTAATGCATATAAAAAAGGGTAAAAGTTTATCTGCCTTACTTTAATTGCGTGATGATTGATTGTTGATGAGTTCTGTTCTCTCTCATAATTTACATTATCTTAATTCAATGCATGGTTTTTCTCCATGCCGTCCTACCATCATATTTTAATTAATGCTTGCAATTAACACAATTAATTAAATGCAACAACATACGTAATCGCACTAGAGGGACTCTAATCCTCTGGAAACATGAAATAGTAAAAGATATTCCCAGTACTTAGAATAGAATGAGGCTATAGGAACGAACCTTCTGGCCCATTCTTGAGTCGGATAATTACTTCGATAATTATTCGGTTGTTTTACCCAAGTCCCATGCCGTATTTCTAGTCGCGTCAACCATGTCGGCAGCGGGATTCGAACCCGTGTCTTTCCGCTCGCAAGCAGATTCTCTCACCAGTCGACCAAGCTGGTGATCAGTGGCAAGATGAGGGTAATGAGACACACAAAAGATTTAATACATGTTATTCTAACTTCATGAGATGGAAAATGTGAGTCATCTCCCACATTTTGGCACATAAACTACAACATGATATCCTGTTAAACAGTGCATCATTAATGGATCAATCGCCTACTTAATAGTTGAATACTTAAATGTGCATAAGGAACAAATTAATTAAATCAATAGCACTCACGACAATTTACGAAGTTTACCCTGTCGCTAACCTCGATCACATGGGCAATAATAATATTAACTTGCCATTACACTGGAGATTCGTTGCTGATGATAGGCTTCGATATTAACACTCACAATTACAATACATTAGCAGAAACGCTGATTTTCCCCTTCCCTTTCCTTGCTATTTCGCAATCAATTCTTCACTCATTATACACGGTTAAGTGCTCGTGAAAAATCTTCTGTTATTAGTCGGTGTGATGCTAACTTAATTTTCCCTTAATCTTTACGCCTATTCCATCCATACCCTCATACCTATCCCTCGATGTCGCTCAAACTGTAAAAGTCCTACATCGCTGTCGAGATCTAATATCTAGGTCTCAGTCCCCCTCATCTATCCTTAATACCGCTTTTATATGAGCCTTGCTCCTCCCAAGTACCTTTTCCAATCTCCCTATGTGTCCAATGGTCCAAAAAAGGTATCTAACGTTTGTGATATCCCCCGCCCACTGTTCAATCACCTTGAGCGTCTCGCAATTGCGTGATTCTTGAGTCACACGATGCTTAACCATAAATTTCTTCACGCTGACATTTCTTTTAGTTACAAACACGACAGCCAAACCTTTTCAAGTATAGGCCCTTTGTCTGCGCTGCGGGTTCTACGTAGCGGTCTCTATAGTTTCATACCTCTAACGTAACTAAACACTTCGCACCTGCTCATGCGCACGTACTCGTGTTTTCCCTTCCCTCGAGTTTGTCCTTCGGTTAACATCTCAACAAGTGATACCTTCAGCTTAAGAACATCACGACTGCGAATTCCTCGTGTGATAAACACTCCTCATACATATACTTCATACATCGCCAGGAATATGCAAACCTATGAATACATCATAACTACCATGACTTAATATTGATACTGATACTTTTACCGATACATATACTGACATCAATACCGATAGTAATACTAGTAACGATACTGGTAGTAATCCTGATACAATTTTGATAATGATAACGATAATATTCATGATACAGAGCATATTACCGATCATTATACTAATAATGGTACTGATCTTGATAACGATACTGGTAATGATACTGATACTTATGTTACTGATACTGGTAGTGATTATGATTACCATACTTACTAATAATGATAATGTTATTGTTAGTGTAAATGATACTGATATTGATAATGATACTAATAATTACAATGGTAATGATACTGATAATGACGTTGATAATAACAATGACGCTGATACTGATAATAACACCCATTCTGATAATGATACTGAAACTGATAATGATATTGATATTGATGATGCTATTGTTATTGATACTGATGATGATATTGACAATGATACAGATAATGATACTGATACGGACAATGATAATGATGATGATATTGTTAATGATGTCATGGCAGTTATGATACACTCATAGGTTTGCATATTTCAGACCGATGTACCAAGTGTACGTACAGCACAGTGTAGAATCTTTCTTTCCTCTCGTTGAACTCTTTCATGAAGAATTTGCAGCGATGAGAAACAAGGTTGAGGTAGTTAGCGAAAATTTGACTCATTCAGGAAATGGGTCTCCAGACGAGAAACCCGACGCTGAACAGGGAAAAAATTTTGATTCAGGCGAATCATCTAAAGAAACGAGCCATGAGCATAATAAACAGTATTGCGACTCTGTTGAAAATGAAGGAAGCCGTAGAACACAATGTTCTGAAAATTTTTGGAGGCACAAAATCAAAGAATATCCCAACGAAGAAACTGCATTTGTTAACGAAGGGGATGACGAAAATAAACAAGAAGATGACTTTTGTGGCAATGAAAAAGACTCAAGAAGTGAAGAAGAAGAAAAAAATTCATCCAACCAAGGAAATGCAGAATATTCCGACGAGGGTAATCATTTAATTTACGAAACGGATGACGAAGCTGAACAGGATCGCAGCTCCATTGAAAAACAAGGGAACTACATACAGTACAGACAATGAAGAAAACGTAGTCGGCGAGGCGAACAGAAAAGATGTCAACAAAAAAGACAGTCACGAGAACAACAATTGTTAGTGGACTGAAGTCAATAACTAACAGACAAATTCCGCCAGAACAAATTATGCATTCTCAATCAGACAGCTCCTCATTTAGTAATAGAAATGCGGGTTTTGATGAGTTGTTCGAACAACGTCGTCAGTGTACTGCTTTGATGGCAGAGCAGACAGCGCGCCGTGAATCTGTCCATGATAAGCTTAAAGCTTACCTTAAAAGAAAAATCCAACTTATATTCTCAGGATAAAGTCTTCCCTGTCAGAAGAACTAACAATTCCTTGCCTGAAAATATATTCCAACGCGGACACGAGCGACACATTGCTCTCCTTAAAGAGGTGCGAGCAATAAATTCTCACTGCAGCTTGGTATTTTACCACCACAAGAAAGAGTTTGGGAAATGGATTGGGAGCCCGGATTATTCTTTCTTGGTAAAGTGTAGTGAGCCATTTTGTCAGCTGAAGAAGAAAGTGGTTTATTTCGAAGGTAAAGGAACAATAATGGATACGATACTGTATTCCCACTGGTCAAAAACGAGGCGAACAAGACTCACAAACTACCTTCTAACGAAGAAAGAAGAATAATAGGAGAAAAAGTTGTCAAATACGGACCGAGCAACGTTTATTATCAGCAAATCCTGGAAAACTGACAAGCCGGAGAAATTAAAAGTGGAAAATTACTATCCCTGGATACCTTAAAGAAACTGGGAGATAAAATTAGGAATGTCCTGACAGATTAGGATATAGAATAAATATTAATATATTAGAACTTGCATTAGAGAAAAAAGGGAAAGAGGGATATTCACTGGGTGGCAATACCAAGACGCCAGCAGCTTTTACGACACGTGTCCCGGCGTCGCTTTGTCGTTCTCCCGCCATAGCCGAAGCTAGACGTAGTCAAAATTATTCTTAAAAACAGTGTTAAGTCCACACCAAATCAAAAATGTAAGATATTGAGTGCACAGTGTAAAACATAATCGTGAGTATACTTAGATCCATAAGTCCGTTGATACCAGCATTATCATAACTGTAAAAATGCAGCCATAGCCTATACAGACAGGAGCCCAGCTGTGATATCCATGACACTGAGAAATGCTCAAGGTGCTAGAGTCATTTAATATAATATTCTGTCGCCTGTCATAGCTGTAAAATTTGTGTGATACCGACATGTATCAGTATATGTTTTTCATATGAGATAGGAAGTTATCTCATCAGTGTTTGAGATAAATTAAATGTGTTTAGTCCTTCCTGCTCAATTACCAGCGTTCTAGTACAAGCATAGCTGTAGAATTTGTGTGATACTGACAAGTATCAGTATATATATATATATATATATATATATATATATATATATATATATATATATATATATATATATATATTATGTGAGCCAAGAAGTTATTTCATCAGTGTATTTATAATAAATTAAATGTGTTTATTCCTTCCTGTTCAAAGAGTCCTGATTGTGCAGTAAGACACCAAAAAGCATTCTACATGCATAGTAACTTCTTCATTTAGTTAACTAGTACCTATTCACAGGAAATGCAACATTCAGTGTAGAATGTAGAAAAGTTATTTCTGGTCTACAGCAGCATTGTAATGTGTTCAATATAGGTGTAAAAGGTTTTCACACCACCCAACATTGGAAAGAAAAGCTCCACAGGCAATTTTGTATTCTTAACTCAGTGTGCTCTAACTGTATGATTTTTCTGCATAACAGACAGAGCCTGTTACTAAATACAGTAAGCCTTTTCGTTTTCATTTGTGACGCTGAATTGCAGCAGCTATGTTTCAAAGCGTTACTCGTGCATTGATATGTCAGTCATGGTAGTTCACTATATTTTTAGGTAATAAGTTTGCGGTGCAATTCCCTCTTGTGTAGAGGCCCTCAGGCATTTCTAACAGTGATGTATAAGATATTTTCTTTTACACTGAGGTTGGTAAACCTCAAGTCATTTGAACCTGCACCTTCAGTTATATGCTTTCCTTTCAAAAGGAATTATCTTTATGCTAGTACTGTTTCAAAAGAAAATTAGATTTCTGCGTACATGAGGTAGCAATTTGTTATTTGAGCTGCAACTGTGAAGTTAATGCCATTACTCTAGTTCCGTGTAGCTGTCAGTGTTTTCAGTAAGCCTCAATGGCAACTATTATGTTTGAACTGTATTCTAGTGTAGGGATATTGAGAAGATAATCATGCGTGCCATTTTGGATGGCAGTATTATGTCAAATAGTATTTTAATTTTAAGTTCCATAATTAGTTCTGTAAACTTAATTTGTGATTTCTTCTCAGATCATGGCTTCAATAAACTCAACTTCCAACGACCTCGTCATTTATCCTACGGGACAAACTTAAGTCCCGGACAAGGAATGCAGAAAATATTAGCACTAATGAGGAAACTAACCGAATAATTACGATCACAGCGATACAAGATTCTGACGCAGAGAATAAAATCGTCCCCAGTTTCATACAGGATCATAGTGAAGTAACGGGCAAACTAATAATGCAATCAGAAGGCGAGATCCGAGAGCTCGCCAGATGCAAGGATGTTACACTGCACTTAGATTCCACAGGGAGTATCATCAGTGGCAAACACAATAGTAAATACTTGTACCATGCTCTTGTGTATCAACGAATGAGTGGCACTCCACCGCTAACGGCAATTTCGATGTTGACAAAGAGGAAGTCCACAGATACCATTGAGAGCATTTTAGCTACTCTCATAGTAAATTACAGAAAAATAGTAGGTAAAGCTCTTGCTCCAAAATGCATAGTAACCGATCATAGTTTCCCTAATTTGAATGCCATTCTGGATGCATTACAGCTAGTGGATTTAACATCGTACCTGGATAGGGTGTGGCCTCTACCAGAAGTAGATCCTCATTCCCCTCTTATAAAGCTGTGTAAAGCTCATTTCATGAAGGATATTGCAGTCAATGCAGAAGCAAAATTCTCAAAATTAAAGCCTAAACAACGTCGATTAATCATGACCTACTTTACTGCTATGATAGAAGCCCAGGCAAAAACGAGCTAAACGCGACGTTCCGAGACTTTGCGCAGCTCATTCAAAGCCCTTGGATTGAAGAGGACATCGAAACTCTCATTGAGCATTATAAAAACAGCGAAACCTCTGCGCTGGACCTTAACTTTGTTGAGCCAATGCATGCTTTAGTCGAAGAAGATGTTGGTAGATTTCGATATAAATGTGCTGCCGGAAAGAAATCAGAATCTGTTGCTGAAGAATTGAAGAAAGAGAAGTATTTGCAAGGAACTGAGGAAAATGAATATTATTCATTGAATTCATGGAGTACGTTGTAACATACTGCATGCCTTTTACGCCCCTTTGGTGTGGAATTCAGAATGGGACGAAGACCAATGGTTTGGTGGAAGGCTGGCACAAAATTATCAAGTCAGATATTTTCCAAAAGAAAAGAATTACACCTTCAGCCTTAGCTACAACAATGTAAAAGCAAACTAAGGCCAGAACCATAGAATCAGCTTATGACTTTAAAATTGTCAAAAAGAAATCCACACGCAAAATAGGTGAAGATCAGTTCGTCGAACGGTGGTGTAGGAGTAAGCTACGCTCTGACTTTTGGGAGAACAAGTATTTTCTGTTGTTTTGGCGGGATTCTTCGAGGGTAACGATACAGTCGGCTTCGTAGCTTGCAGATTTATTATTGGACACGATCAAAATCAGAGCAGAAGTTAAGGCCAAGATCGAGGACCGAAACTGAGAACTTGAAATCCGTAACTGAGACCCGTCAGAGAGACTGAAAGCGTGAAGAGAATTGTTGTTCACTGGTTAATGGATGTGCGCGGACTGACGGGGGTTTAGTAGTAGTACCTGTGTTTGACTACGCTCTTCAATAAACGTGTTACAATTTGAAGTCACGACTATGATTAAATTTTTACGTAAATAAAATCACAAGTGGCCTGAAATAAGTATAAAGATTTACTCTAAAATATTACTAAGTTTAATAATATTTAATACTAAGATAATCACGATATTTTAGCGGCCCTACAGGAGTCCCATCCCCAGAAGTGGAGCGTTCAAGAGTCCGGGGAAAAAATAGAAATCAGGAAGAGATTTGAAACTAACTGTACGACCTGAGCGAGTGCGCGTAGAGGACGGGCTACGTGCGGTCTCTGAGGGTGACGAGGGAGCAGCAGGTGGCGGAACAGTGGCGACGAGTTAAAATGAGCTGCAATAGGAGGTGAAACACTAGAAGTAGCAGGTGAAACTGAAGGGTCAGCAGGTAAAACGGTAGGGCTAGGTAACTGCTTAATAGTGGGAGCAACATAAGCAGGCTTTAGTCTATCGATGGACACCGTAGAGTCGCCCTGGGGAAGCTTAAGAGTGAAAGTTTTAGGTGATCGCCTAAGTAAAAGTATCGGGCCAGTGTTCGGGCTTCGAGACTTTTACGCACACGGTCAACGTGCATCCACATCTTATCACAAGTTTGTAAATCCGGAGGAACATAGGAATGCGGAGAGGAGTGACAGGTGCCTTCAGAGCACTGACGGAAGTCAATGGATTGCATCTCAGACAGGAAAGTCTGAAGGAGCTCTGGTGACGTAGTCTTATGTATGTCGCGTAAAATAATGGGTTGTGGACAAAGCATCATAGTACCAGTTACGGCAGTGAAAGGTGATAATCCAGCAGCGTTAAGGGTCATACGTAAACATAAAAGAACGATGGGGAGGGAATGAAACCAATTTTGCTGACGCGCCATGATGGCAGTTTTGAGAGTTCTGTGCAACCGTTCTATCAGACCATTAGACTGAGGGTGATAACTAGTTGTACGCACGTGGTGAAATCCTAAGAGAGAGGAGAGGTTGGAGAAAAGTTCGCTTTCAAATAGTGCACCTCTGTCTGTGACTACTTCCAAGGCAACCCCAAAACTAGATATCCATCTGGACATGAAAGCAATGGCTACCGATGAAGCAGAAGTATCTACTAAAGGCACAGCTTTGCACCACCCAATGGCTTGATCAATAGAAGTCAAAATATAACGGAATGGTAAGGGGTAGGCAAGGGTTAGCAATGAAGCGGGTGCCTACTATATCTATATGCACCGAATGGAAACGATCTGATTTAGGGGCGATAGGTGAGACTGGTGATTTAGTGTGCCGATTAATTTTGGCTCATTGGCAATTAGTACAATGCTTGACCACCGCATGAACATCTTTATCAATATTGGGCTAAAAGTATCGTTGCTTTACAAGTTTAGCGGTGCTTTTTGAACCAGGGTGAGAAATGTTATGAAGGGACGTAATTACTTGCTGTTCTAGTGAGGGTGATGATTCCGCATTGGCGAAGGGGATCGAACTGAGTGCGAGTGAGAGTTATATGAGGGTCTTGTGTCGCTAGGGTAGTGACACCATGGTCTACATGAGCGTGCAGCTCTTCCGTACCATAAATGAAAGCGGCAGATTTGCGGTCGCTGATTAACGTGAAAGGGACGAAGATGAGGGAAGGTCTCACTGGCGTCGTAATCTAACGGGGCGGGAGGGCGGTTACGACTTCCTGACTGATCTCTAGCGGCATAACGATAACGCTTCTCTGACGGGTCTCTTGGTCTACACTGTGGTTGGTCTCTAGGGCTTAAGTTAGAGGGTTGCACCTGTGACACACTAGTAGGTTGTGCATACGCTAGTAACGTGTCGGCTACATTTGCTATGTCTTTTAGCGACATAGTACTTGAAACGGTAATGTTAGCCAATGCAAATTGGCTGTCTAGGATTGTAAACCATCTAGCAGGGAGTGTATTATTGAATACAGGAGGTTTGATGCTCACTGCGCTAGCGTTAGCTTGAACTACGTTATCGGAATCCATTGTGATCGTACGTCTGGCTCGAAAAAATTTTAACAAGATGACATATGCTGAGCAAGCAATAGGAGATCTAGTGAAGATAAGGAATGACGGGAATAGGGGAAAATAGCACGATAGGAAAACGAGTAAATAGAGCGGCAGGGAGAAAAACTAAGAAAAAACACAGAATGTAGACACGAAATACACAGCACGGTAACGATATTTAAAATTAATTTACTTCCCTAGCGTTCGTTAGAAGCCTGGCAGCGTCTGTTAAAAAACTTGACACAACATTTTTGCATATCAAAGTAGCAAACAAATACAGAAATCTTAGCTCCTACGCATGATTAAACAAAATTAACTTGGTAACGAAACATGCTCCATATAAGTGTCTACCATGTGTTTGTGTCACACAACTTAAGTATAAACTGAAATAGAGCTAATAATATTCAAACGAAACACACGTATATGTCAAACTCGTGCTATAATTCCTCAGCTCTGGAGTCAAATAAACTAATTTAATTTTATCAAAAACCGGGATGTTTTTTACTTTTTACTTTTATTTTGTTTCTGTTATATTTCAGGCTTATAAATTGGTGCTTTTTTAACCTTATAAACGTTAACATGTTAGAAAGGTTTAATTTTTCAAAGAGCATAAAAAAATTTCTTGACAGATTATAAATTGTGTTTTGCCTAAAACTAAATATAATTTTATGTGAATTAATGTTACTCTTCAGATTATTCTTCTTTGGAGGCATTTAGATGTATACGAGTATATACATATGTATATATGTGCATATGTGTATGTGTATGTATGTACATGCATGTGAAATATGCATGTATGTATGCATGTGTGCATATGTGTGCATGTATGTATGT
>VCRD01000960.1:134126-184948 GCA_006783055.1 Trinorchestia longiramus | reverse complement strand
AGACTTACTGTGTTCACTGAAGATTTATCTTTGGAGCGTGTTCTGGGCCCATAACCTTTGTTAGAAGGTTAGAAAAATCACAGGAACGTGATTACGCTAACCAGGTATATTTCAGTGAACACAGTTTGGTTATAGTACAGACACCAATGTTTACATGGCAACGGCAAGCACAAGAAGAAGGCCGGAAGCAGAGAACGCGCCTAGAAAATGGTTCTATACCACTAGCTGATTCTAAACGCATTCTGTTACAAGAGTATTTATCACAGCGTTACGCAGTAACCTTAAACATACTAAAGTCGAACACATTCATGGTGGAACATTTAAACATTCAACAATTAGCTGCTCTATAATAGATTGATTACGGCAGCTACGAAAAATTATGACCCTTAAATGTTTAATTGCAAGCATTAAGAAACAGATACCGGTTTTCAAATCTAAAGCCAACTGTAGGCGTCCCAGTAGCAGTTTCAGATTATTATTCCAATACCCGTTCATTTACTTGAAATAGTACATATAATATAGGGTTGAGGATGCTGGAGATAAATGGCTCTCAATCCATTAAGGAAAATATTTGCAACTAGTACATTGAGAGGTTGAGATGGCACATTAGGTACAATTGAGTAGTGCTCCATCTTAAAATTGGTTGATAAGTTTTTTTTAGTTAATTTAATTAATGATAGTAAAAAATTTTTTTTTTATATATAGAGGGTTGAAAAGTTATTTTCCCTCAAGTAGCAAAAATATTCTACCACACACTCACTGTAAAAGAAATGGTTAGCCACTTGACAAAATTATGAAATGCCTACTAAAATCCCTATCCAAATACTACTCATGCAGATCTACCCTTACACAGTTAAGAATTGCACAAGTTCCCAAATTAACATCAAGCAAGGGCACAGGCAAATGTCTTTAAAAAATTTGGTCACTCTGGAGTCATCAATGTAAAGTTTGGTTGTGCTTGGGGAATTTTAAGCAACGAACTTTAAAAAAACCTAATTTAACTGTCCGTGAGACCTTACTCAAGGAGAATAAAAGAACTCATCACAGGTACTCAGCTTGGTATTCAAGAAGTTGGCATGAGAAATAGCTTGAAATCTTCTTGGGATGATTTAGCCAGTCCAGAGCTTCCAGATGATGGTTAGGCCAGTCCAGCTTCAGGGGAGAATGGCCAGTCCAGGGCTATAGCGACTGTGGCTTGAAATGTTGCACCAGTACATCAAGTACAGCAGGTGCAGTATGTGGCGTATAAGTGTACGAGTGCAGCTGGTATAGTATAGTGTAGTAGGTAAGTAAGTAAGTAGCTTGTTATAGGCAGGTGAGTGGTCTCACAGTTGTGTAGCATGACCTGCTACCCCTTTAAAGGTTATAAAATTACAAGTATTAAAATAACCTTCATTTTTAGCAATAAAAATAGGCCTAAACTTCGTGTGATTTTTACGGATTTTTTACAATTAAAACGTGCATATTTAGTGCACATTATAATAATAATAATAATAATATTTATATTAAGAGCGTTAGCCAGCGAGTATTTCCAATCGAAACTTTTTTCTGGCAACATTCTTACGCTCGTTATCTAGACGTAGCTCTCCCATCAACACCATTCGCAAACTTCAACATATGACGTTAGGTTAGAATTCCCTGGTGAGCATACTATGTCTTAAGTATTTTCAGTCTTGTCTTATTTTTGTGTTTAACTTGCCGGTGTATCTGTGTTCTTTGGTGATGTTTAGATTTTCAAGTGTTGGTTTCTTCACTTCAAAGCGTCATAAATGCATCGATTTCATCACTAGAAAACCAGTGACTTCTTTCGAGAATGATTGACCTGCTTCTCATAAACAATTTAAAATCGGAAGAATGAACCCACGCTTTTTTCTTTCCTGCTGTGCTGATATCAGAATCTGAAAAGTCTCCAATATTGATTACGGTTTCGCTGTCTTGTTTTTTCTATTTCGGTCATTTCTGGCTCTTTTTGTGTCTTTTTTGGGGGGACCATGAGATGGTGTTCGTTCTAATTTTTTTAAACTTTAATACATCGGCTACGTGACTTTTGTTTTTCTTTACCTTTTCTTCTGTGTCCTCTTCCTCTGCTGTAGCCAAGTTCTTTCTAATTTTTGTACCGTACGATGAGTCAGAGCGTAGCTTATGCCTACACCACCGTTCGACGAACTGATCTTCACCAGTTTTGCTTGTGGATTTCTTTTTTACAATTTTATAGTCATGAGCCGATTTTATAGTTTCGGCCTTGGTTTGCTTATACATTGCTGTAAGACAAGCTGAAGGTGTAATTCGGTTCTTTAGGAGAATATCTGACTTGACAAATTTGTGCCAGCCTTCCACCAAACCACTGGTCTTCTTGCCACCCTGAATTCCATACGAAAGGGGCGTAAAAGGCATGCAGTATGTTAGAACGTACTCCATGAATTCAAGTGAATAATATTCATTTCCCTCAGTTCCTTGCAAATACTTCTCGTTCTTCACTTCTTCCGCAACTGCTGCAAATTTCTTTCCGACAGCAGATTTATCCCGGTATCTACCTACATCTTCCACGACGCGTTGGCTCAACAAATTCAAGGTCCATCGCAGGGGTTTCGTTGTTTTTATAATGCTCAATGAGAGTTTCGATGTCCTCTTCAATCCAAGGGCTTTAAATGAACTGCGCAAAGTCTCGGAACGTCGCGCATAGCTCGTTTTTGCCTTGGGCTTCAATCACAGCAGCAAAGTAGGTCATGATTAATCGACGTTCTTCAGGCTTCAATTTTGGGAATTTTGCTTCTGCATTGACTGCAATATTCTTCATGAAATGAGCTTTACATAGCTTTATAAGAGGGAAATGAGGATCTTTTTTTTCTGATAGAGACCACACCCTATCTAGGTACGTTGTTAAATCGCCTAACTGGAACGCAGCCAGAATGGCGTTCAAATTAGGGAAACTATGGTCGGTTACGATGCATTTTAAAGCAAGAGCTTTACCTACTACTCTCCTGTAATTAACTATGAGAGTAGCTAACATGTTTTCAATGGTATCTGTGGAGTGTATTTTAGTTAACATCGAAATAGAGGTTAGCGGTGGAGTGCCACATACTCGTTGATACACAAGAACGTGGTACAAGTATTTATTATTGTCTTTACCACTGATGATACTCGCTGTGCAATCTAAATGCAGTGTAACATCCTTGCATCTGTCGAGCTCTCAAATCTCGCCTTCTTATTGCATTATTAGTTTGCCCATTACTTCACTATGATCCTGTATGAAACCGGGGACGATTTTACACTCTGCGTCAGAATTTTGTATCGCTGTGATCTTAATCCTTAGGTTAGTTTCCTCATTAGTGCTAAAATTGTCTGAATTCCTAATTTTTGCACCCAGTTTCTTTAAAGTGTCCAGGGATAGTAATTTCCCACTTTTAATTTCTCGGGCTGGTGAGTTTTCCAGGATTTGCTGGTAATAAACGTTGCTCGGTTCGTATATGACAACTTTTTCTCCTAATATTCTTCTTTCCTCGTTAGAAGGTTGTTTATGAGTCTTGTTCGCCTCGTTTTTGACCAGTAGGAATACAGTATCGTATCCTTCATTAGTTTCTTTACCTTCAAAATACACCACTTTCTTCTTGAGCTGACAAGATGGCTCACTACACTTTCCCAAAAAAGAATAATCCGGGCTCCCAATCAAATTCCAGTGATAGAGATGGAGATGGATAGAGATGGAGATAGATAAAGATTACTCATCAACAAAACTACGGACTTGCGACACGTTTTTGAAGGTAATAAATAGGACTAGGTTTCTAGGGCATAAGAATTACCTTACAACATTATTTCTTTCAACAACAACCACTGATTGAATGCGCTGTTGTCTCAACTACATTCTGGAAGATATAAACAGTGACATCGACATTTTTAACGCTGGTAAACGTTGCAAAACATTTCCCCGTAATGGGTCGCATGTTTTGCTTCAGTGTGTTAACTCCAACCTTATTGTCTTCTATCAGTAGACTTAAAATTATGAAATTTCATGTCGTAGGACATGAAGGATGGTATCCTGCATACCGAGACATCAGCTTTGAATGTTGCTGTTTCAATATACGAATAATTTCTTGAAAAAGAAATAGCCAACTGCATTTCGCTGCTTGCTTTGATGGCGTGCAGAGGCGGAGGTGTTTTGAGAAATTTAATTGGAATCAGTACATAATTGATGTAAGAAAAATTTGCCTAGGTATTTTTTTTCGAAATCAGAAGTCTAGGAGTAATACCTAGGGTTTCCAACGTCACAATGCACGAACAGACATTAAGCGATGCCGGTAGGGAATATTTCGCCTTGATCTGAGTGTGACTCTGAAACTAGAGTGTTGTAAAATGTACGTGCACGTGCGCTAGAAGTTCCAGTACAAAAATTGTGTATGGAAGATTATGACCGAAGGAGTGAGTATTGTATGAATGATACTCTGGGTACTGATGAAATACCATGTATTTATGAATGTAAAGCAGGCTAATGTAATGCATACGCACATGAACTCCTAATGCTCATGACGTACCAACTATTTTAAAAATCACGGAAGAATATTAGAATACTTCAGCAAATAGGCTTCAGAAACATAATTCTACATATGTTCACACTAGATGTTTGAAGATAAGCAAGCATTCGAATAGATGAGTTTTACTGAATGTGTTGAGTAACTTTCAAAGGCGTTAGACATCCCTACGCGGACTGTAGAATGTCCGATAGAATGAAACAAGAAATACTTCTATATTTGTCACTTCTCCTAATGCAGATTAACGCATGCAGGTATGCCGAAGGGTTTTCTCACTAAATTTTAATACATTCGTTCATTGGAATAAAAAGAGAATATCTTGTATCAAACTGTTTCTTGTTGCTCATCTTGGCACGACTGCTAATTGTAAAGTACTGATATGCGGATGGCATCATAATACAATAATAAAGACAGCACAATAATGCAGTCAGTACCCTTATATAGTAGCACGGGTACACCAGAGGCACATGTCAATTTAGACACTGCACATGTCCAGATTATTAGCTTTAATTTGATATGTAAATGAAAATTGTGGAATGAATAGATGAGAAATAATTCTTGGGACCGGAAGGTATAAATATCGTTAGTGGACTCAAAAATGAGTGTCAAGAATTGGCGTGCCCCATGTGTGGCGATACGTTTGTAATTAACACAATTACTTTAATGCAACAACGTACACACGTAATCGCACTAGAGGGACTCTAATCCTCTGAATACATGATATGTTAAAAGGTATTCCCAGTACTTCCTTTCAATGGCAGGATGAGGGTAATGATACACACAAAAGATTTAATATATGGTACTCTAAAATTCACGAGATGGGAAATGTGAGTCATCTACCACATTTTGGCATATAATCCACAACATGATATCCTATTAAACAGTGCATTATTAATGGATAAATTGCATATTTAATAATTTAATAATTAAATGTGCGTACGGAACAAATTAATTAAATGGCGTTCAAATCAATTTACGAAATTTACCTTGTCGCTAACCTCGATCACATAGAAAATAATAATATTAAACTTGCTCTTACACAGGAGATTCGCTGTTGATGATGGCTACAATGTTTAACACTCACGAAAAACACTTTAAAGATGGCGCTAAATTTCCCTCTTATCACGGGGCCCCATTATTTCCCCTATGCCCTAGACCTAAATGTTGCTCTCCGTCTCCACAGTCTACATCGTCGACGAGATCTAGTTCCCAAGTCCCCCCTTTCTTTCGCTTCACGGCCTTATTATACAAGCCTACCCTTTTTTTGTTATTCATTTCTACTTTCTGTCGCAGCGTCTCAATCTCCATAACTTAACCGCTCTGTTGTGCCTATGAGTCAAAGTCTTGTGGAGCTCAGCATATTTCTCGAGCCTTGCTAAGTGTTTGCTTACGCAGCTAAACCGACTGCGTCCTGTAGTCCCACACCTCTAACGTAGCTGTCGATACATACATGTCGATACATACATTTTACACATCGCCCCGATCTATGAAAACCTATGCATACATCATAAATCTCATGACACATGCCAGCAAGGTTGATTGTAGGAGGTTTTCATTTAGACAGTGCTCATGTCCATATCATTAGCTTTAATTTGATATGTAAATGAAGTTTGTGGGATGAATAGATGAGAAATAATTTTTGGACCCGGAAGTTAAAAATATCCTTGGTGGACTCGAAAACGGGTGTCAAGGAACGGCGTCCCCCCCAAGTGTGGGTGGTTAATCAAGGGGGGTGAATGTATAGCCATGCAGTGAGAGTAAGTTATTAGCTTTAATTTGAGACTAAAATGAAGGTTCCACGATGCATAGGACGAAAATAATTAACCAAACTGTTCGTTTCAAAATTTTTTCTGGATTTCTCAAGATTTTAAATTCGGGTCGAGTTTAAAACAACAGAAAAATATTTGTTCCCCCAAATTGGTGACCCCTGTGAAGAAATACCCTTCTTCAATACATTCAGATCAAGTTCAAAAAACAACATCAGCGAAGAAATATTCTGCCGAAAAAAAATTCATATCAATCTCAAAGAAACATCCCTGCGAAGCAACATACTGTTAGAAGGTTATAAAAATCACAGCAGCGTGATCACGCTAATCAGGTTTATTCCAGTGAACACAGTTTTGGTTATAGTACAGACACCAATGTTTACCTGACAACGGCAGGCACAAGAATGGGACCGGAACCGGATAACGCGCTGAGAAAATGGTTCTCTACCACTAGCAGATTCGAAACGCATTCTGTTACAAGAGTATTCAACACAGCGTTACGCATTAACCTTAAACATACAAAAGTCGAACATATTCAAGGTGGAACATTTAAACATTCAACACTCCTTCTCACATTGAATGTGCTTTTCAAATAAAACTACACCTAGCTTCCTTCTCAGCCTAGAGAACTTTTCGGCATTTAGGTCCTTAGTAAATTTATCAACAAGCATATCATTCGAAGGACAATACATGAGATAAATTTCCTTATACCTTAAAAGATCAAGAACGTAATGAAATTTTATATTAATATGCTTACTTCTACCATGATATTTGGGATTCTGGGCGAGACAGATGGCGGATTAGTTATCTTCATTTACAACCATCTGTTTTAAACTCCAAATCATCAAGCAGTCGCTTCAACCAAATTGCCACTTGGGCAGCACCAGCTAGAGCAACATATTCAGCTTCAGCTGTTGAGAGAGCAACACAGGAGTGTTTGATAGATCGCCAAGTTATTACTGAGTTACTCAAAGTAAAACAGTAACCCGAGGTCGACTTTCTACCACTTCTGTCACCAGCCCAATCTGCATCTGAATAACCAAAACATTTATCAGAGCAATTACTGTATGAGATACCTAACTCAGAAGTACCTTTCAAATATCTAAATATTCGTTTCACACACGGTCAATGATTCTTAAAGGGCTTTGAACAATATTTAGCAACATTATTTACAGCAAACGTGATGTCAGGAGGCGATCTTGTCGACAGGTACAAAAAACCACCAACAGTACTCTGGTATGAGTCTTTGTCACATTCTTCGACTTCATCTGAAGTTGTTACGAGGTCTGCATTAACATCTACAGGAGTAGCAACAGAATTTGCATTATCCACGCCAAACCTAGACAACACGGCCCTAGTATAAGCAGAGTGCTCTAAGAACACTTTATTTTTAGTCTGCATCACACTTACACCTAAGAAATAGCTAAATTTTCCAAGATCTTTCATTTTGTACTTAGCACTGAGGCACAATTTTACCTTAATCTCATCAAGACAGTCGGATGCTATAATAATATCATCTACATACACGCCAATGGTACACGATCCCTTATTACTAACATGGGTATAGATCAAGGACTACTATAACCAGGACGTGCATCACCATGTAGCTGACTACGGTAGCGGAGGCCATTGCATTCTTAGTAACATAACATTTTCTATTGGACAAATTGATCAAAAATTACTTCTTTCAAGCAATAGAAGGGATAATAAGGTTTTACAGTGAATTTTAAATAGTTTGAAGCACTGTAATGCTTTGAAATACCAATTTTAACCGGACTTAACATGTATTGTTGTATGAGCTTAGTGGCCACTTTATAGAAAGCCGAGTTCCTGCAGTTTTAGACTTTACAAGTTGATTATAGTTAAATCTTTTCCAATGCAAACAACCAAACATACAAACATTCACGCATATAAANGTAAAAAGTACGATTTAATTTGTACGCGATTAATTAAAATGCATAACTTGAAAATGGAGCATGAGCAGCGATGTGATGCTACAAGCTACTTACTTATCTACCTACTACACTATACTATACCAGCTGCACTCGTACACTGATACGCCACGTACTGCACCTACTGTACACGTGCAACATTTCAAGCCACAGTCACCATAGCTCTGGACTGGCCTTCACCCCTGAAGCTGGACTGGCCTAACCATCATCTGGAAGCTCTGGACTGGCTAAATCATCCCAAGAAGATTCCAAGCTATTTCATATGCCAACTTCTTGAATACCAAGCTGAGTACCTGTGATGAGTTCTTTTATTCTCCTTGAGTAAGGTCACACGGGCAGTTAGATTAGGTTTTGTTAAAGTTGGTTGCTTAAAATTCCCCAAGCACAACCAAACTTTACAACCTCTGGGTGCTGCATCATTAAAGAAATCTCTCAATTATCCTCATTGAATCGATAGACGTACAAATAATACAGTTAAGATACCTGCAAATATTTTAACTTCTATAAACATGCAGTCATATAATAAGTTCTATTCAACACTCACAAATAACTCCAAAATTTAGATACCTTCATAAAATGCCTTAATTCTTTGAAAATTAGCCTTTGAAACTCTGTTATTGGAAATACTTGTGACAGTATCATTAGTAGGCACGTATTACAATTTTACAATAGGAAAGTTACTGTTTCTATGCTACTATACAAAGGTTGTTTGCTGACGATTATTTGTGAGAGATAGAACTTTCAACACACTACAACTCTATTTTAAAACTGCACATATTTAAGTCATGATAATTTTTTTCATTTATGATTTTCCACTTGTAAGCTTCAGTCTTTTTTCAGGTATAACTTTTTTATGGAGTGAACTATATAATTACAATGAATTAAATTATGTTGATTATCATCCTAGTCAACTGAACAACAGGCCATCACATTAGAAATCGTAAATTAAAGTGTTTCTGAATTTGTCATGCATAATCTATAAATTATTTTCAAGCCAAGCTCGAGTGGTTCTATCGTCGATATCGCATATATACCACAAGCTAAAGAATATTTACCATGAAAAAATTTTATAGTAAGCTATTGTAAAACCAACTTTGTATCATATTTTGGGAATGAACTTTCTAGGAAGTCCCTTGTCATGAATTTTGTTTATTGCCTCCATTCCTGCGCTCTAGCTATAGCGGTTTTCCCCAATAAGGGGACTTCCTATTTGCTGTGGTTTACTCCTCCTTCATGTTCCGCGTTTTAGTTTCGCCTTTAGACATGTAATATGATTTGGTAGATCGCGTAGTATTGGACGTGGAGGTGTTCAGGTGCTATCATGAAGAGTGCCACTGGTAGATGTTGCCTTATCTCAAAATCAGGCTTTACTGTTAACTGTGAAAAATTGTGACAAATATCTAAGGTGCTGTAAGATTTATCTGAGTATTTTACGGAGTAAGATTACTTTAACTGTATCTGTTACAGTAATCTTACTCCAGCCAAAACTGGCACTCAAATCAAGTCGAAGTGCTCAATGCAACGCATTTTAACAAATAGTTCGTGGCAGTCAAACTGTTAAAATTCATTTAGCGTCCTTATGACTCATCGAGTGCGACAACCTCTATAGCATTGTTTCTATCAGTGTTTGCTCATGAAGAATTCAGGGGACATAGCTGTCGCGATCTGTGTAGAATTTCGATCAAATGAGCTGTTACCCAGTCCTTTAACTAGAACTCATGGCAGTGATTTCCAAATTTAAAGTATGAACTTGTAACAAATAGCCATTTCTAAATTTTGTGCATGGCGGTTCTAACATAATTTAATTTCATGGGAAGCAATGTATAAATCGGACATTTCTTTTTTGAGTATGGATGATAGCAACCATGCGTCAACTTATTAGTGCATGGTTGCACAATTTCTGCATTCAAGGTGTAACTTGATTTAGTATTGAAAATTTATTCTGCATAAATAATTTTTTACATGCATGCATTATGTAAGTTATTTCAAAAATATGGATGAGTAAGCCATGTGTGTGTAAACATTAGGGCATGTCACTTCAGAAAGGTTTATGGGAGGCAGGTGACAAGTTGAATTTTTTTTGCACAGGGTATGTGAGATTTAAGTGTCTCCAGCAACAATTTTACGTCTCATGTATGATTGTATTTCTTTTCACACAAACTTGTCTGTATTTTGTTGATTTTACAAATTGTTTCAATTGTATTTGTTGAAGGGAATGTTAGGTTATATCTTGGTATGAAATGGCAAAAACTAGGCTCTAGTGATGTTTTAGTTTTGTTCAGCTAATACAAAGTGTCCATAATATCTCTTAACAATTGAGTAAATTTATTACTAGAATAAATAAAAAATATATAAGAAAATGTTAAATGAGAAATAGTTATTGAATTTTTTTTTCCTCATTCAATACAACTGTATATAGACATAATTAGTTGTAAATCATCGTGATGGAATACAGAAAGTCCTTGTTATACAGTACATATGCATTCCTGAAATTACTGTATACCAAACCCATTATAACATATAATAATAGGATATGTTCCAGTATATCAAAAGTCACCCCTACAGACATGAAAATAGTCACCGTAACTGGGAATGTACCAGATAAAGAATTACTGTGTAATGAAGACTAACTGCTGAAGCACAGCCTCATCAATGGTAGCAATGGCATCAGTAATCCTTTACTTTAGGTCAATAATGTCTCATGTCTCTGTGGAATGTACAATACCTCTAAGATAATCTTGAGAAGTAGTCTTATACTGGACAAACTGGCACACATACATGTTACAGGGATAATAACAAATTCAGTTTTGTAAATTGCATGTACTGGCCAGGATCATTGCAATGTATTTTTAAATTGCATCCTCTTTAGAATGCTGAGTGTTCACTGTAGGACATCAGTCACTGAAGAACATAAGTATAGCCAGTGGGAGGACCTAAATATTTCTGGCAATTATCTATGGCTATCAAATTTTATCCAATGTAAAACTTTCAATATCAGCTTGAATTTATTTATGTGAAAGTGCTAATGAAGAAATGATAAGTTCAAAATTTTATTTTTTCTAGATATATGACTTGCCAATTATAATAGAAGACTGCATAACTTTGTTAAGATTGAAGATGTTTCATTAGTAGTACAGTAAGTCCTCATTATATGGTACAGATGCATTCCTGAAAACCTCTCAGCAAATTGAAATTACCATGAACCAAAACCATTACAACATGTAATAATAGGATATGTGTTCCAGCACATCAAAAGTCCCTACAGACAGGAAAATAGTCACCATAACTGTGAATTTACTGGATAAAGAATTACTGTGTAATGAGGACTTACTGTAGCTGGAATTACTGTTTCATGTCTTGTACTATTTTTGCAGGTGTAATCTTTGGTTAGTGGTCATTTGTGGCTATTATCTGCTGAAGGATAATCTTTCAGAATTTGCCAACTTTAGTTAGTGAACAAAAGACATGAATTTAGTTCTTATTTCTTTGTGTAAGTCTTTAGTGATATTTTCTCTTGGTGATGAAGTTGTTGGATGCTAATAAGAAACCTATCAGTAATTTGGCCTGTATGCATCGTTAGCCAGAAATCAATTATTATGCATTGAAGTATAGCCTTTTTAAGGCCTGAATGCTTTAATCAAGCATAAATATTTTGAAATAATTTAGCATCAAATGGAATGGGAAATCTACAATAATAGTCATTATTCTAATCTATTCTTTCTTTCAGGTTCTCTTCTTTACTGCAGAGGCTCTTGTCAACTGGATATTGAGTGTTTTAATGCTTGCTACATTCATTCATGGATGAGCCACTGAGTGTGGTGTCAGCTGACTCATCAGGAACCAGTGATGACTTTGAAATTCTTGATGGCTCTTCTCCTAGCTCTCCCATGACCACCCACACTGAGCAAACTGCTCTCTTAGTTCAGGCTGGGCAGGATTCAGGCCCTGGAATCTCACAACATAATGTAAGGAAGGTCTTGGAGTTTTCACAAATGCAAGACAATGCTAGAGACAATGGTGCTGTAAAAAATGCTTCAAAGATATTGGAAAGAAGTGGCTGTAAGGAACACAATTCAAATAATGGTTTTGGGTCCCAAAAATCAGGGAGCTTGTGCATTAGCAGTAAAAATGGGGATATTCAAGGAATAAGTAGCACTGCTGGTTCTGGTGCTTTGGACAAAAATATAACTAAAAACTTCCCTTGTAATGTTCAAGTTCAGCCTCAGTTTGCTATTGCTAACAATGGTAGCATGGCTGATCTTCAAAAGCAAATGTCTGAGGTAAGAGATGACATGTATATATGAATTTTGTATATGATTACTATTCAATTTGTTGAGTCTGAAGTTAATTTTTTTGCATGCCAATATATTTATTGATGTATTGTATGCATACTTTTCTAGCCAAAGAAAATAATGGGCCAATTGTAACAAAAAATTACAAGTCCAACCTCTTTGTTGTTTATCTTGTTTGAGTGCTGCTTGCATATTTCTATTGATCTCCTGCAATTTGTGGTAAAAGGATAGTAAAGATTATCTTGACTCTGCATTTATGTATTTTTGTATTATTTGAAAAATTGGTTTCTGTTCCTGCAAAACTAAATTCATGCTGTTCACTTGTTTTATTTTTTGGAACTTGTATCCATAAGTGAAGAGGTAGCAAGTGGAAGTAAATGTTGTTGACATTTTTATTCTGTGATGAGTTTATTTCTATTTTAGGTGCTACAAGATGTCTGTGATGATGTCACAAAAGAAAATGATCCAGCTATTCTTAAATCACTGGATGCCTCACCTGAGAGTACAGTCACATTAGCCAATAAAACACAAGAGGCCTGTGGGGCTGAAGAAACTTGTTCTTGGAAAAATTCTTTGAAGTCATCAAGTGATGATGCCAAGCATGGCATCACTCAGTGTGTGTCTCAACTTGGTGAGTACATTCTAATGTACTTGCATGTTCTGAAATTATTTGTTATGTGATTATTGTTTTAGATAAAAAAATATCTTATAAGTTGAGGAAACCACTATATATCTCAGTTGTTTAAGTAGTATTTTCAAGTAAGTACGACCATTATGTAGTTTGCAGTGCTTTATGCAGTCAAAGTTAGCTGGTAATCATCAGCTTGTCTATGTCATTACTCCTAAGGTTATTCAGTAGTTTTTTAGGGTAATCTATGATGTTTGTTTCTGGTTATAATTTAGAGCCCCTTGAGTTGAAGACATTCTAATTAATTTGGATTTCCTGTATTATTTGCACTATATCATATGATAAGTTACAGTATTTTAGGTGATGTCACTGACTTGTACCAAAATTACTCTATAAAATATTTAATTTCAAAGAAATAATTACACAACAGTGCTACTCATGTACAGTTTATGCTTAATTGAAATCTTGATATCAAAAAATGATTTTTTGAAGTCTTGAAATCTAAAATACATGAATATTATATGCTCAAACCAAGGACTACTATAAACAGGACGTGCACCGCCATACAGCTTACTATGCTAGCGGAGGCCATTGCATTCTTAGTAACATAACATTTTCTATTGGACAAATTGATCAAAAATTACTTCTTTCAAGCAATAGAAGGGATAATAAGGTTTTACAGTGAGTTTTAAATGGTTTAAAGCACTGTAATGATTTGAAATACCAATTTTAACCGGACTTAACATGTATTATTGTATGAGCTTAGTGGCCACTTTATAGAAAGCCGAGTTGCTGCAGTTTTAGACTTTACAAATTGATTGTAGTTAAACCTTTTCTAATGCAAACAACCAAACATACAAACATTCACGCATATAAACAAACAGACATAGAAGCAAAAACCTACCAAACTGCAGCGATTAGTCAGCCAACCGAGCTTTCTTTACAGAGGTCTGAAGAAGGACTGCCTTCTTCTGCTGGTCTTTCTCTAGGTTATGGAGTCCATTCAATTGAAGATTTGCCAGACGATGGAACGTCTTGGGACAGTCAATGTCAATTCCACTGAAATCATCAGACTAGGTCCTTTGTGCAGCGACTTCATCATGACACACAGCATAGAAGTGGCCTTGCAGTCTCGGTTGTTCTCGGCCATGCCACTCAGCACCCCACCAGAAAATTGAACAGTTGGGTGAATCTGTACTTCATCTACCAAGAGAAACACATTCTTCAGCTGCAGTGTCTGGACTTTGTCAAATGTTTCCCTCAGAACCTGGTCCTTGTCAATAGATGAAGTGATGTACTGCAGCTTGCGTTTGCATGGCAGTACCAAAAAGTCTTTGAGCTGTTCATAATTACACTTTGGGTATGATTGAAAAGAAAAACAATCATTCATGGAAAACTGCTTCTGTTATAAAAGTTCCAACTGACGTGTCAAAAATACCAACTTTTTCACCTTCTCGGTGTCTACACCGGCTGATGTGTGAGCTTGAAGAAAAGTGACAACATTTTGGATCGTTTTGTCAAACGTGATGTCATAGTGCATTGCCAAGCGCACAGTTTCGTCGAACTGAGTATACGATCTCATACCATTGTTGGGATGAAGTGTCTTAAACAGTGGCACTAATGCCGTTCTTAACGCACTGAGCGTTAGTGGGGATCACAAAGTGGGCTTGTTTTCGACAATCACAGTCAAACAAACAAAACAAAAACGTCTATTTCCAATAAAGTTGGTACATAAGAAATGTAACTGCATTGGTTTTTAAAGATGCCTTATCATAAAATCCTTAAGTGGTAAGTATTCTATGCATAGTATCATAGATGATAGAACAGCAGTACCTACGGGTATGCGTAAACATTCACATCACGCAATGAACGTTAAGTATACATGGGAAAACAAATGAAACTTCGCTTTTTCAATGATGACTTAAGAGGCAATCATTGGTGATACATATAAATTCTGACGTGGTAGGTATTATACGCATTTAAGGTGATAAGCGAAATATTTTCTTTAGGTACAGCTTAGAATTGACATTGACATCATTACATTTAACTGAATTGGATGTTTAACATCCGAGAAAGACCGAAATAGGAAAATTATGAGAGCGAAAATTTAAAACATAAAGTTGTGATTATTAAATTGAAATTGTATTTTCTAATTACTTGTTGACCGTATGGTATGGCTTGCTGATAATCGATTTAATTTAATCATTATTACAGTTATCTGTATATATTGTGTTTAATATGAACGGGCGTTACATATCAGAAAAAGGGAGTAAAAAATAAAATATAACAGTGAATGCTGCATTCGCTGAAGTTGTCGGTCATGAACAAACACACAAGCCTTTCTTTCGATCGTGAAATAATCAAGTTCTTGTACTGCTTCTGCAGGTTACGTTCAGGTTTGAAAGCATCAAATGAAGTAATCTTATCCTTCTGAAGAAAATACCTCAGTTGTTGGTCTTCAGCTTTCGCCGGGCGAGGTGTGAGTTTTGGAGATGGCAGACATGAAGCAGGCACATTGAAGATACTGTGCGGCGCCTGTTCTCCTTATTGTAATTACCCTGACAGTTCACAACCCCTCACTTTTTCGGCATTTTTAATACATATAATTAGCAATAAACTTTGTAAACAAACAGTATCCACTTAGAAATGCAGCAATGTGCCTGGAAATAAACAACAATCTCCGATTCAAACCGAGCGACAGACTACGACAACGTTCGCACTATGACAGATGGAAGATAACTGAACGCAGTGAACTGGCCTCCGCTCCAGCAGTCAGCTACATGGCGGTGCACGTTCTGTTTATAGTAGTCCTTGGCTGAAACAGAAACCGTTTACTTATTTTTCATCTCTTCTCATGCTAGTAAATACATTTCTGTTGAATTGTTTTATTAGAGTAGAATAGAATGAGGAGATGGAAACGAGCCTTTTGGCTCATTATTGGGTGGGTACCCAAGTCCCATGCCGTAATTATAGCCAAGCGATGGTCATACACAAACTGACAACCGTGGCAGCGGGCCTCAAACCCGAGTCTTCTCGCGTCGCAAACGAGTTTGCTCACCGATCGACCAAGCTATTAGATTGTTTTTTATTTTTCTAAACCCTTTGGTCTATAAAAATGAAGATATCCATTCGCAAATTCAACTTATGTGAATTGAACAGGCATCATACAAGATTGAGAAAGTGATACTTGAATCACCCAGTCATGAAGGTCCCATTATATAATGAAACCTGCTGTTTATTGTCTGTATTTTGAAAAAGTTTTATTTTAACCTAATTGATGGAATGTAATGTTTGTGTTTCAGTTGTTCTTAATGCATAGATCATAAATTATTGGTTGTGATTGCTAGCTGTGCTCAAGGTTGTGAATGAAATAAAAGTTGATTGTTGTAGCCTTTTTTATGGAAATCATGCAAATAATGAGTTGTAATGGAAGTCAGTGTATGTTCAATTTGACTGACCATTGAAGGAGCTTTCTGTGTCTTAATTCAAACTCCACAGCCATGGTGGGAAATTTGACCAGATCATATGACCAAGTTCAGTTTTTGATAAGTGGGTATCAGTGTACAAACTGTACCTGAAATATTTATACCTAATTCTCAATATGTTTGAAAGATCAATTTCTGGCCTCTGCTAAATACTATGAAAGCTTTTTTTAGAATGTTGAAGGCCTTTGCTCACAGTGAACAGACCTCATCATTTTTAGATGCACAACCCATTGAGAAGCCCTTCTAAGTTATTTAATGTTTCTTTAATAACTTGAAGCCTGTGAGCCTTATTTCTTGTCTCAATATAAGTCATTGTTGTAATATTGGATGATCTGATTATGAACTTGTTTATGTAGAAGCCTGAAACTCTTCACAACTATTTACTTCTATTTAATTTTCATAGATAGTACTTCATCGATACAGTGCTAGTGAAAAGATTATGTTCATAAGCTGCATCATTAATATCATCATTTAGGACAATATAGTTTGAGAAATATTGTATGTAACCCCAATATCCTTATTTTAATGCTTCTATTTCCATTGTTTTTCAGTTGAGGATCCACATCCACTTAGTCTTCCTTCATCGTCTGTTTTGGAGCCTGCTAGCACTGCACCGAAAACGGATCCTAGCGCTCCAAGTGCAGAGAAAATAAGTTGTGTAGGTGTGAATGGCACCTCCTCAACAGTGGACAAATCTGGGCCTCACAAACCATCTTCCATAACACCTACATCCGAGAAGCCTTCATGTGACGAGTACACGATCTTCAACAGAGTGTCATACCTCGGTGCTGCTGCCATCTCCTCTGCCTGTACACATGAGGAAATCGTACAAAAAATGTCTATTCTTAACAGTGAACATCAAGACCAAGCCATTGAGGTATCCCTTTCAGTTCCTTCTCACTCGGAAGGTTATGTTATGTAAGTGTAATCTAAATTCTGCTACAACTTTATAAAGTTTCTGCGCATGAAATTTGTTAGTTACAAAACTTTACTGTTCATTTTACTCCTGGTGAGCATATATTCTAGTAATCAAGTGTATTCTTCCTTGTATGAATTAGATATTCCATGAACTATTGTAAAGATAATTTTTACAAAATTAAGTATAATTCATTAATTTTCTTTGTCAGCATCTATGATGCAGATAACAAGCAGGAGATCACGCGTTACCACATATCTACCATCCGCAAGTGTGTTCACGGCACAATTGGAACTCGTGAATCGTCATGCTTCAACTTTACCACCATTCATGGCTCCAGCCCTGCAACCAGCATCATGCAGTGCCATGTTTTCCGCTGTCAAATTCCGGAAGCTGTGAGTCGTACCTCTTTTTAGGTTTGAAGTTTCCACCTATGTAACTTGTGTGCTTATGTATGGGCATGTACTGCCATGCTGTATGTACGTTGGGGAGGTGATGATCCTTCCATATTATATCTTTTACTAGTTCCAAATGTTCTATTTTACATTCATTGCCATTTAGCTTATGGTTGATTTTGACTTCATTCGTTTTTAAAAAATGTCATGGATAACTTGAGCTTTCTTCAACTTTTTTACTGGCAAATCTGATTGCTTACTTGAGCTTTGGTCTCTCTTTTACTACTTTTGTGTGCTCCATGTTGTGTTGAATTGTTTGTATCCAATTCTTCATTCTAGGTAATTGAACAATTCTATTGTGCTCAATACCCAATGTTATTCTGCTTCATTTGATTATCTGCTTTTCTAGTCAAACTAATTAAACTGAATCGTTTTTCTTTATTGTAGCATTCAAATACATAAAGTATGTTTGAAATTTCCCAAGATTTAGTACATCAATGTACTGTACTTACATCAGAAGTTTTTATCGCTCATCAAATCACAATTTGAGACATTTATGAGCTGGAGCTTCTTTGCTTTATGTAACTAGAATAGAATAGAATGAGGCTATAGGAACGAACCTTCTGGCCCATTCTTGGGTCGGATAATTACTTCGATAATTATTCGGTTGTTTACCCAAGTCCCATGCCGTATTTCTAGCCGCGTCAACCATGTCGGCAGCGGGATTCGAACTCGGGTCTTTCTGCTCGCAAGCAGATTCGCTCACCAGTCGACCACAGTTTTAACTGTGGATTTTCAGTCATTTATTTCATTGTTTATTTTGCTTCTTTTAGTTAGAGCTGTCCAATTGTCACTTTTGAGGCAGTAAATTGTTTTACTGATACCAATATTCGAATTTAGCTATGTGAAATGTTGCGTTCAAATTTTAATGTTGATTAATTTCTCACTATCGAGTATAAATTCACTTGATCAGATTTACATCAAGTTCAAGTGTAAACTTTGGCTAAGTTTAGTGTTTTTGAATTCGGTGTTCATGGTTCTTCTTTACTTGTACATTTCAGAACATCAAAAGCAAATAGCTAGCTAATTTTAATGGCCTAGGCATAGCAAAAAGTTAATGTTCTGTTCCATCACTTTTTTCCATTGACCCAAATTTGTGGTGCATCTCATCAAGATCTACGTAGAACGCCCCTCCATGAGTTGAAGGTAATATTTAAATACTCTCACTTTAGACTCATGGTCAGATTAACAAAAAGGTTTGTTTTTAAAGGTTAAGCCATAAACCAAGGTAATCTGTCGGTGGTAATAAACTAAAAATTCTGACTGCTCCAACTGGATGTTTACTTTTGCAGGTGGGCAAAATAGTTGACTGTTTTGGCACAGCATTCCGACGAGTGCCCAAACCTATGGCCCTGGGTGGTGCTCCGGAGAACTGCAGTAAGATGGTGGCAAGCACAACCACTCAGCACATCAAACACCTCTTCGAAATTTCCTTGGAAATCCGCGAGGAAGATTCTAAGGTGAACACTACCGTAGCAGATCAATGTTATACCCACTGCAATGCTCACTAGATGTCTGATTCATACTTGAAAACTTTTTAGTGTAAAGTTTTTGTTTAAAGATGACTTTTATTTTATGTAGTTCATCAAGTGAAAACTAATGTAGTGTCTTATCATGAGCAATAATTTTCATGTTTGTTATTTTTGAAAAGATGCTAGAGACATCACATGCACATTTGAGCATTGAAGTGATGAACATTCACTTTCACTGTGGTATTTTCTTCAGGGGAAACATACAGTAAGGTATAACAATTTACAGCCTTAATATACACTGTGTCTTGTATTGACTATTAACCCTATATCCAGCACTGTCCGTCCTGAAGTAAGTTAGTAGTAGTTCACTTCATTCCTATTTTCTAAACGCTTCGTTCAAAGGGTGGATGAAATTACATAACAAGTGAGTGAAGAAAGTGATAATTTTCGCAATATTTTATTCATTAAAACATAACTTGGTTCCTATTGCGATAAAAGCTTAATTTTTCAGGTAGAATTTGGCCGAAAATCTGTTATGAACCTTATTTAATATTGAACAAGATGATTGTTTGAATCCTGATTGACAAGGGTACGTTATTTAAGTTGATTTTGCAAGACAGCAGCGCTAACATTATGTGGGATGATGTGGTTGTCTGTTCATTTTGTTTCGTAATGGCAGATTGAATTGCAAGAAAGCGTTACATTATTGAAGAGTTTGTTCATGTACAGGTGTTTGAAATGGAATTTTTTACACTTATTTACTATGAAAGTTATCTCCTCACATTACTTGCGTATTGACTTCTGTGTGAACATTTTTTCTTCATTTGTAATGCGTTTAACCTCTGTTTTTCACATTACCCATGTTTTTCTTTGAACCAATATTTTATGTCTTGCAGGGTAATTTTTATGCAGTTCCGAAGGACAAAGAATGCTTCAAGCTACGCTGTAACCTAGACAAGGAGCTACACATCAGCGTGGCTCCTGCGCCCAGTGACGCACACGACAGTCTTGACGCGCTGGTCATCGAGCGATGCTTCGGTCTACTCGTAGCACCGGGCCACAATGTCAAGCACGCAGACATGAACCTCCTCGAAATGGTGAGTTGTGCTGACATGAACCTCTTCGAAATGGTGAGTTGTGCCGACATGAACCTCCTCGAAATGGTGAGTTGTGCCGACATGAACCTCTTCGAAATGGTGAGTTGTGCTGACATGAACCTCTTCGAAATGGTGAGTTGTGCTGACATGAACCTCCTCGAAATGGTGAGTTGTGCTGACATGAACCTCTTCGAAATGGTGAGTTGTGCTGACATGAACCTCCTCGAAATGGTGAGCTGTGCCGACAGGAACTCGCTGGAAATAGCGGTTTTCCTTTGTTTTTATGAACTTCAGTTTAATTCTACTTTTTAACATTGTGTCTCTACTAATTTGATAACAATTATATCAATTTGTGGTGTGTAAGGTCTACTCAAGTATGAGTATCTGTAGCTGGGTATTTTTGTTAGTAATTGGATCATCAAATTATAATGTACATTCATCAATGTAACTCCAAAACTATAAGTCGTTAACAGCTCATAAATCGATCGATGAGCTGCTATTTTCAACAAAAAGCCTCCACAAACAAACGTCAATTTATTGTTTAACACGAGTACTATTTTCTAATAAATTATTTTCCCAATTTTACCCTACTAGACGTGTGCTAATGACTTCCATTGAGGCAGTCCTGCAGTTGACAGCTACAAGTGAAGGAAGGTTTTCCATGCTCTCTTTTGTTTTAACTTTGTCCATGTAGGACAGTTTCCAGAACGAAAGTTATTGTATTCGAGTGTACTTGCTTTCACTTCTTGATTGACCTGCAACTGACAAAACTATGGTGTGAATTTGTAGTTCAATAAAATAAGAGTTACATCTCATGCATGTTTCCAGGTGACAACTGGGGATGTGGGTGCCACCTCTAACGGGGCCTCCAACGGTTCCTCTAACGGTGTCCTTCCTTCTTTGACAGCCGCCCAGTCCAAGGGCTACCAAGTTACTGGTAAGATTGTCTCCTTTACCTTAGCTCCAAGTGCACTTATGCACCAAACTTAATGAAGTTCTAACATATGGTTCTGTGAAATAACTTAATCCATCGCTACTGAAATAAAACATGTGCACTGGGTTCCAAAATCTATATATTTCTTTTGACACTGTGCATCTTTTCAACACGTCTCTAGCCTAGAATTCTGCTGCGGGCACATCATGATACATGTGCGTACCACTGCACTGTGTCACTCTGAGTCAGCACCTCTTCGTCCACTGGCTATATCGTATTTTTCTTCCGCATTACTAGCGAAGAACTACTAGCTCGAGATAAACCGGGCATTACGTTTCTTAGACTTGACCATTTTGTTCTGTCTTATTCTATCTCTCTCTTTCTCTAGTCTTGTGCGCAGGAGCTTTTTGTTCCTTCTTGTTTTTTTCCGTTGTTTGTATTTGATGACCTGACCATTACCGATGTAAGCGCAACTCACACCTGATAATAGCATTTTGTCCAGCAAAATGTAAATAATGAATGTTAGTCATGACTGGTTCACATTGACATATGAAGAATATCAAACTCCTCTGACATATGAAGAATCTCAAACATAGACTAAAACTGTTATAGACATTTCAATAAAGTGCTTAGTAGAGCTAGTTTTTCTACCATTCTCAAATCATAATGTATGAGAAACTGCATAGTCGACTCATAGCATTGCTGTACTTTTCCGTAAGGTCAGGAGCAGTTGAAGTATTAGGTGGGAACTGTGGGCTCCTCTGGTCAGTCCTTAACCACCAAGCATAGGCTATGCCACGTCCTGTAGGCAACTGTTCCTCAAATTCCGTATTGAAACTGACTTCTTTAGTTACCTTAGGTCTTTTATGCCTCAGAGATTGGTGTCGCTTGCTGTGTTCTTAACTGTCTATAAATTTAGTGTGCTTGGGTTGTCTATATTTGTAACCACTTGAATAGACTATGATAAGGTATGATCCTGAGAAAAACCGAGAAACTTTTAAAATATTTCTAATGACATGAAATTTAAGTAAGTTGTATAGTACTATTGTGATCTCTCTGTAATAATCACTCTTCTGGTTTCCAACCCTCAGACATCTTATCTCCAGCAGACATTGAATATCTTTATGTTGTGTCCTACGCGGAGTGAGCCCCTGAGGGAGTAAAGGACCGTAGAAAAACCCAATAGGAGAAAAGGCAATTAAAGTCAGGATGAGTTTAATGGTTCGTATTTAGGTATTTGAATATTCTGTTAATTATTTTCTTCTTTCTTTGCCGCACACGTCGTAACGTCTAGTACTGGCGTACTGACATCTTGCCGGGACGTATAGAGTTGGAGCACGTCGCGAGTTGTAGCGCTTGCTCTTCTTGTTAGTGCGTGGGTTGTTGAGCCCCACCTTGTCCGCAGACAGGATGGCTGGTTACTGCTTCGTTCGCTCTGCTGTTGGCTGTAAGTTGAGTTCTTCAAGTGATGAGAGTTCTTGTGAAATTGTTGACTTAGGAATCGCTTGGTAGAAAGTCCGTGGCGCAGAGCTTTGCAGCCTCCTTATATTGGATGGTTGGCTGGGCTCTGCTGCTTGAGCATGACCGCTCATTGGTTAATGTCGTGCTTCTGGTCGTAACGGGGCCTAGCCTCGTCGCTGGATTCACTTTTTCTGTCCGGTTTGCTCATTGGTCGATGAAAGCTAGCGTCGTCGCAGTATTCGTTTCTAGTGGAGCCATGCGATTCACTACAAATGTCTCTCCACTGTTATTTGAAATAAAGTGCGTAAAAATTCAAATTCTTGGGTGTGACGATAGTTTGATGATACGTGGTATTTCGGGCTTCTTCATCAGTGAAACGTCTTGACCGCATGCGTTACTGTTAACACCTTTGTACTTGTACTAAGGTGCTAACAGTTACGCATGTCCGATGATGTTAGTTGGTTGTTTGCCTTCTTAGTTAGAAAGCCGCTTCCTTATTTAGGAAGTTGTAGTAAAAGCAACCGTGTATCCTGCGTGGGAGACGGCATAGTGCGTTGAAAGAGCAGTAGCAGCTCTGTGTAGACATCGCGTACGGTGCGTGTAAAGGAGCGCGGAGTCAGATCGTAACGCTGACATCTGAGCCGGAGCTGAACGCACGTAGCTTTTCGCACACGAAGAGGCGATGATGCGTAAGAGCGAATTATGACTGAGATGAACGCGACGAGAAGCTGATGTTGTTGGAGTTTAATGCCGTGAAATCGATTTGAAAATACCATACCGAGAAGTACGTGCGCTTGACATGATGACTCGTGCTGCTTGTATTATCACTGTCAGGTCATTGCACTTTTCTCCATTGGGTCACTCTGGGGGTCACCAGTTGTAGTGATATCTATAACTCTTCAGTCCCAACCCTCAGACATCTCCGAGCAAACATTGAATATCCTCATGTTGTGTCTTACTCGGAGTGAGCGCCTGAGGGAGTGAAGGACCGTCGAGGAACCCAATAGGAGAAAAGGAAATTGAAGGCAGGGTGAGTTTAATAGTTTGTATTTAGACATTTGAATATTATATCAATTGATGCTTCTTCTTTCTTCGATGCGAATGTCTTGACGTCGAGTACTGGCGTACTGACATCTAGCCGGTGGTACACTGGGACGTGTAGAGTTGGAGCACGTCGCGAGTTGGAGCGCGTCGCGAGTTGGAGCGCGTCGCGAGTTGGAGCGCGTGCACTTCTTGTTAATGCGTGGGTTGTTGAGCCACATCCTGTCCGTAGACAGGATGGCTGGTTACTGCTTCGTTCGCTCTGCTGTTGGCTGTGTGTTGAGTTCAAGTGATAAGAGTTCTTGTGAAAATGTTGACTTAGGAAGCGCTTGGTAGAGAGTCCGGGACGCACAGCGTTGCAGCCTCCTTATATTGGGCGGTTGGCTGGGCTCTGCTGCCTGAGCGTGACCGCTCATTGCTCAATGTCGTGCTTTTGGTCGTAACGTGGCCTAGCCTCGTTGTGGTACTCGTTTGTAGTGGAGCCATGCGATTCACTACAGTACCATTATTTTCCAATGAACGTAGTGGCCTGTTTTCATTATTATAGACTGCCACTGTTAAGTGAAGCAACAGAACCGTATTTCCTCATGCATACATGTTTGTATTGTTGATAATCACAAAACATTGCTTTAGTGTTGGATGTACAGAGAAATAACGCAATTGCGGCTGTGCAGGGCGGTGGGATCCTCGGGATCCCGTATTTGCGTCCCTCAACCAAGAAACTGCCAGGGACGGTCGAGTCCTCATGTCGGTGGCCATCGACCTCGTCATGAGTGAGTGATGTTTGCTGTACTTTTAAGCCGGTGCTTGGGGCTGAGCTTGCTGCAACGGAAGTCACTTGAAAGTTTCTGAGACTGCGTGTGCTGTGTTGTAGCAACAGACTGATGTTGTTAGTCTCACACAGTGCCTTCTGTGTGTTGCTGCTGCCGTTGTCACAGAAAAACAGTGCTCCTAGTGCGCACTACATAATCAGTTACACATGCCTGTGTTTGGGTTCACGTTAAGACATTCACTTCTGTTCAGTTATGTTTAGTGTTTTGAATCGGAAGTATCGTTCTTCCTGGTAGTTCGAACGCAACCGTGTTGTATTAAATTCATGTTTGTGTATGATTGTCTTCAGTCTATAAAATATTAATGAAATTCTTGAAATTTTTTACTCGCCTAATAATAAAAATTGCTCTTATATCATCTAGCTCAGCAATTTTCGGATTGACAGCCTGTATACAATGATGAAATGTGCATCAAAGTTTCTAGACGTGTGCCTAAAAGTTCAAGTTTATTGTTGAGTTGTGTTGGTTCCCTGTACCTTCAGATGGTCAGGCCTGGGTGTGGTAGGAGGAGTTGAGGCATTTCCATTGCGTCTCCTAGCTCTGCTCGTGTGGTTACATAATTTTGTGGTCTAGATTTCTTGTGCTCTTACGTTGTGTTAATTTGAGTATGATTTAATTTTTGAGCTTAGTAGTTTGTATTCGGGAATTCCATTTTGTGTGGGGTCCTTAGTCAAATTCACATTATAGATAGTAATTACCATTATGGTGAGTTTCTTTTAAAATTTCGGTACCTTATCAACCTTACTCTAAATTTAATTCAATTAAAATTACTCTTTGCGATGATTTTCCTGAACAAGCATATGTCAGTGCACTTTTTATTACCTGCATTCACAAAACTCGGATAATAATTTCTTGTAAACTTTAAATTTTTTCTCTAGCTATTTCTAATCGAGGCCAATAGGTTGAAATTTGAGCGGTATGGTGCGGTGCCTGCCACTTTTGTCAGTCGGCCAACATTGTCCATTTCAATAACGATATTAAAAGAAATACAGAGTATTAGGGGTCGGTATCGGTTGTAAATTTAATGTCGTATCGTCCTATTGATCTACTCGATTTTGCTCTGTTATCGACATTGCAAAAATGGAAAAGTTTAATGAATTTGAATTAGCACAATTACAAAATTGATCATTGAATTTTTGTGTAGTAGCACAGTTACTATGCTAATATTAATTCTGGCTTTGCTGAAGTTGAACAGGTTTTAAATTGGATGGTGTTTTGTTTCTGCTCATACCCACTTGGGAGAGGCTCTGCCTGAATGGTAGTATTGAAAATATGTTGTTTGCAGAGGGTATACAGGAGCCAGTGCGCTTTGTGCTGGACATCAAAGTGCGGGTCTACCCTCAGAACGAGCGCTTTTGGTACTTCACCAAGCGGCCCCTCACACATCTCTTTGCTCTCAAGTTGAAGCAGGTCAGTCTGCCTGTAGGCAACATCTTTCATTTCATAGTTAAGTCGATCTTGCACACATGTTGTTTTCATTACATAGTTTTTTCAGTAAATTGCAACTTTTTTGTATAAAAAACAAGGACTTCTATAACCAGGACGTGCATCGCCATGTAGCTGACTACGGTAGCGGAGGCCATTGCATTCTTAGTAACATAACATTTTCTATCGGACAAATTGATCAAAAATTACTTCTTTCAAGCAATTGAAGGGATAATAAGGTTTTACAGTGAATTTTAAATGGTTTAAAGCACTGTAATGCTTTGAAATACCAATTTTAACCGGACTTAACATGTATTATTGTATGAGCTTAGTGGCTACTTCATAGAAAGCCGAGTTTCTGCAGTTTTAGAATTTACAAGTTGATTGTAGTTAAACCTTTTCCAATGCAAACAACCAAACACAAACATTCACGCATATAAACAAACAGACATAGAAGCAAAAACCTACCAAACTGCAGCGATTAGTCAGCCAACCGGGTTTTCTTGACAGAGGTCTGAAGGACTGCATTCTTTTGCTAGTCTTTCTCTGAGGGGTTGACAGCAAATAGAGTGAGTGTAGTCGTCAGAATACTCAGAATACTCATGTTCTCGGCCATACCACTCAGCAACCCACCAGAAATTGAAACAGTTGGGCGAATCTGTACTTCATCTACCAAGAGAAGCACATTCTTCTGTTGCAGTGTTTGGACTTTGTCAAATTTTTCCCTCAGCACCTTGTCCTTGTCAATAGATGAAGTGATGTACTGCAGCTTCCGTTTGCATGGCAGCACCAAAAAGTCTCTGAGCTGTTCATAATTACACTTCGGGTATGATTGAAGAGCAAAACAATAATCATTCCTGGAAAACTGCTTCTGCGATAAAAGTCCCAATAGACGTCAAAATTACCAACTTCTTCTCCTCGGTGTCGACATAGGCTGACATGTGAGCTTGAAGGGTGACAACATTTTGGATCGTTTTGTCAAACGAAATGTCATACATAGTTCATTGCCAAGCGCACAGTTTCGTCGGACTGCGTATACGATCTCAAACCATTGTTGGGATGAAGTATCTTAAACAGTGGTACACTAATGCTGTTCTTGAACGCACTGAGCGTTAGTGGGGGACACAAAGTGGGCTTGTTTACGAAAATCACTGACAGGCTGCACTCACTGAAGTTGTCGGTCATGAACAAACACACAAGCCTTTCTTTCGATCTTGAATTAATAAAAGTTCTTGTACTGCTTCTGCAGGTTACGTTCACGTTTGAAAGTATCAAATAAAGTAATCTTATTCTTCTGAAGAAAATACCTCAGTTGTTGGTCTTCCACTTTCGCCGGGGGAGATGCAGGTTTTGGAGATGGCAGACATGAAGCAGGCACATTGAAGATACTGGGAGGGATTTCACTTGTTCACACAACCCCACACTTGTTCGGCATTTTTAATACATATAATAAGTAATAAACTTTGTAAACAAACAGTATCCACTTAGAAATACAGCAATGTGCCTCGAAACAAACAACAATGTCCGATTCAAACCGAGCGACAGACTACGACAATGTTCGCCCTCTGACAGATGGAGGTTAACTGAGGTCAGTAAACTGGCCTCCGCTACCGTAGTCAGCTACATGGCGGTGCACGTCCTGGTTATAGTAATCCTTGATAAAAAATTAATTCTGATTTTGTTACATGACATTCATGCATATTGTATTTTGATGTCGTGGTCAATCGATTGTTGGTATCTCCTCATGTTTAAAGGGTTGAATTCTTCGTACAACCGTTGAGTCATATAGCTTGTATGAGTTTCAATTGTTATTTGAGAAGATGATTGCTCCAATCAGCTGGTATGGAGACGTAGGGACTGATAGGATAAGTATGAATGAGGACGATGAGATCCCTTTGAAATGTAGGATATGTGATAGGATTTAGAATAGAGAGGGAGCAGTAAGTGCAAATACGCAGGAAGGAATTCAAATTCACGTAGAATTGATTGTTAAGTAGTGATGTATTTTTGGTCCGTTAGAAACAACTAGTAAAAATGAGAAAAAGTCGGTTAGAGGGAGACAAAAGTGGAAATGGATGAAATTTGATAAATGTGTTTCCGTACAGAGTACTATTAGTGTCTGTGTACCAGAAACCGAAATAAATTAAGAATATGGGCGGATCTGTTCATTTATGACAAGTACATGGAGTGTGTGCTTGCATCTGACTTCAATCCAGTGAAGAGTTTAAGTATGTGTATCGCCAAATTTATTCGAATTATAACTGTTTAAGGAATAAATGCCTCGTTGATTCAAAAAACTACATGATTAGGTATTTTGTGCATTTAGTTTTCGTGATTTTTCATTTGCATAAAGTGGCTTTGTAACTGCCGTTCTTGAGTAGACAGCCACAACCAAGGTTGCACAGCTGCCTATGGTTGGAATTAGACGCGTTTTATTTCATGGTCTCTATAGTTACCGATTGCTAGCTTGTTAAAATACTGTCTTATGAAGTATAATTTACTTTTTTGTGTGTTTTACCTTCATTTCAAGTGGGTTTATATATTTAGGAAAAAGATACATAATCATTGAAATTGTTTAAATTTTTGTCAATACTAAAGTTTAGTTTTACTCATTTTGTTCAGGTTGAGATTACCTCGTCCACTTCAAGTTTGGATGAACTGCAGTTTGAAGTCACAGAAGTGGAGAACTTGGGCGAGGTGAGCAGCTTTCAAGGTGCTATTCCTTTGTGAGGCTGATTTTCAGCACAGAGCTGTCATCGTTAAGCAGGAGCTAATTTTATTGGAATCCGAATTTTTTACCATACTTTTATTTAGCGTACATCTATTTCTCGTTCGAACTGTATTTTCCCGAGGCTGTTGAACCGAGTTCAGTTCCTTGAAGTAGATGATAACTGATTACTGATGTTGCCACAAACCAAATCACTTGTCCGGGAAAGCCTCACGCTGGGTTGCAATTAAAATGTGCATGTTGTATGGTGAAAAAATGTTTTGGGGAGTGCTTCAATTTTCATAATTGTTTCCCATATTATGATGGAGTTTTTCACAGGCCGCTAAATCACTTCATAATGCTCACTTGGCTTATCTGTTGTTAAGTATACACGATAGGTGTGTAATTTTTGTCTAGAATGGCAGTGTTTAAAGAAGCCAGCTAACAGTTGGAGATTAGTTTTTACTGATTTGTGCAAGTAATTTTTTGAACATTTATCATAAACAACGTTTAATTTCCACCTTCCTCATCAACGTAAGTTCTTTGAACTGATGTTGGTATAGTTCAAAGAGCTAAGAGGACATTCACTGTGATACACAGGTAGAGAGACTGCGGTCATCGTTATATCTTCCACTGACGCTGCCCTCACTTGCCGTCTCTACTTTTGCCCTGGCCGGAGGCGGACGATCTCCTAGCATCTCTAGTGTGGACACCCCCGCTGGCGAGGACGATTCAGGTATCATAGTATTATGATATTTATGAGCTGATGTTGATTGGACCTAATGGTATTTGGACAGAATGATGTTGACTGAACCGAATGGTATTTATGAGTTGATGTTGACTGTACTGAATGGTATTTATGAGTTGATGTTGACTGTACCGAATGGTATTTATGAGTTGATGTTGACTGTACCGAATGGTATTTATGAGTTGATGTTGACTGTACCGAATGGTATTTATGAGTTGATGTTGGCTGTATCGAATGGTATTTATGAGTTGACATTGACTGTACCGAATTTTTTTTATGAAACCATCTGGAGAATTTGCATTTAGAATGTGTCTAGTTGCATCCTTATTGGGTCCGAGGATCTGTTTAACTTCTAAAGTGATGGTAAATCGCGTATGCAGCAGTTTGATTTTCTTTAGACTAAGTTAAAGTAAAATTAGGCACCATTTTTTCGTATCAATTTCTTACGGCATGATGCTTCTTGGATGTATTTTTGAGTGCTAATATATCTCGTCCTACTTGACCGGAGACGTTGGGAGTTATTTTTTGAATTTTAAAGAAGTTTTATTGAGTCATGCTCTGAGTTTTGGCACCGATGCAGCACATGCGAGGAAGCGCCGTGTGAGGGAGCACATGTGACGGAGCGCTGTGAGATGTATGTGAAGTCTGCCTATGTAAGAACTCCTGTTCCTCGTAGACTGGTACGTTTCTCTCTCATTAGAGTTAAAATACAAGGCTGAACTTAATAGTACATTTTCGTTATGAAATTAAAGTATATTTTTCTGAATGTACTGAAGACTTAGAGGTACCGTGAGAAGACGCAATATATTCAGGATAAGATCTTTTATAACCGCTGTAATATGACACGATTAGGCTGGATAAGAAACGAGTGCGTGCACAAGACCAACCTAAAACATAGAGAAATACGATATTGTGTGCTATGAGTTGCATTATTGTGTGCTACGAGTTGCATTATTGTGTGCTACGAGTTGCATTATTGTGTGCTACGAGTTGCATTATTGTGTGCTACGAGTTGCATTATTGTGTGCTATTAGTTGCATTATTGTGTGCTACTAGTTGCATTATTGTGTACTACAAGTCTCTTTGTGTACTACTAGTCTCATTATTGTATGCTACGAGTCTCTTTGTGTACTACTAGTCTCATTATTGTATGCTACGAGTCTCATTATGTACTACGAGTCTCATTATGTGCTACAAATCTCGTTATTATGTACTACGAATCCTATTATTATGTAATACGAATCCCAATATAGTGTACTACGAATCTCGTTATCATGTACTACGAGTCTCGTTATCATGTACTACGAGTCTCGTTATCATGTACTACGAGTCTCATTTTTGTGTATTAGGAATTTCATTATAGTATGCCGCGAGTTAAATAATTGTGATATGCGAGTCAGATAATTGTATTGTAAGAATTTATGACTGTGTGTGTGCGTGACTGTTACCCTTCCTGCTTCCATCTTTTTTTTACTCCTGGTGCTTCTATGTCATTGATGTTTGACGACGTGTATCTTGGGTAGCAACTCTGGAACAGACCACTCGGTTCGTTTCTGTTGCCGTTTCCTATTCTGATTAACCGTCGGATGGTAGCAGATACTTCTGCGTATGCCAGATGGCGAGGCTCGAGTCTAGAAGGAGTAAGATGTATGAGCGTGTACCAGTGTTGTGTGAATAATCCAACTTGTGCTCGGTCCCGCACCGCATTGGATACGGACTTTCATGGTATGACTTGCCTAAATTTTATGTATTCTTCGTTTTACAGATGGCGACGAGCCTCTGCTTAGCGGCTCTGGCGAGGTATCCAAGGACTGTCCTCAGAGTGAGCTGGACATGTGGAAAGAGGCAAGTGGTGTTAGTGACTTTGAGTTCTCATTTCAAGTCCAGAGGTGTGGCTAAAGAACTAGGAAAGAGGCACAGAGATCATTGTAAAGGGCTGTGACTTCAGTTACCGAGAGTATTTCGGCGCAAAGTCACTCATCTCATACAAAGATGTTGCTCGGCATTTTTTCTGGAATATTGACGTGTAGCTGCATTTAAGAAAAGGAATAGGCGTGCTTAAGATTAATGTGCGATGCAGTGAGAATATAAAGTATTTCATCCAAAGAGGGAAAACTTTAAACCGTAGAAGTCATTTCTGTACCTTTTTACAATGTTTTGAAAAGATGTGGAACAGAGTTCGAGTTTGTCGACCCCAATTTAAGGTGCATGTCGAAGTCAGCTGGAGGTGGGATGTTTAGTGGGTATCGAATATTAAGCTTGATTCTTTTAGAATTTGATATGTGCAGCATGCACAAGTAACATGTACATGATCTGCAGGAACCTAAACCGTAATTGATCATTGGACCGTACAAACTTATCGATTGAATTGAAAAATAGTACATTTTTTAACATTGTGACCTACGTTGTCTACGAAGACTTGAATTGAAGGGTGGAAAGCACTAGTGGACTACTTGCATTTTTTCCCATGGTAAATATAATATATTTTCCACGGGAAAAAATGCAAGTAGTCCACTCCCGTGCTGTCGCTAACACAGCGCAGACGGAGGCAATTACGATCCAGTAGTTTACTATATGAAGGGTGGACAGCACTAGTGGACAACTTGCATTTTCTCCTGTGGGAAAAAATGCAAGTAGTCCACTAGTGCTTTCCACCCTTCAATTTAAGGAAACCAACAACTGTCTTGTGATTATGTTCGGTAGCAATCATATGCGAGTAAATAACTGTTCTAGTTCTTAGCTTAGTTGTTGCGAGCCATTTGCTTCTTAAATATATTTTTAAGATGCTAATGATATTGGGCTACTTTGCTGTACGTAAACAGCTGACGTGGTGGGCTTGTTGCATCTGGTCGAGTCCATGGTAAATTATTTTACTCTGGTTATTGGTTTGCTTAATGATAGTGGTTCAGTCTTTGTAGGTATCTAACTTTGTTTACACCACCTGTGTTTAGGTGTGATCATCTTGCTTATTTACAGTACTTGTGTTTCTGCACTGCCCTTTGTGTTATCTATACTGCCTATGCTCAAGAAATGTGGTAAAATGAGTGTGTGGTTCCAGTTATGACACCATCTTGATAACTTTGATACTTACTCCCATTTCCTTAACGATGCATGACCCTAAAACTTAAATGACTACCTCCTGACACCGTGCATCACTGCTGAGATCGCTTTTGTTGTGGCTGCGGTGGTCAAACCAGAAATATAATTAATAGTAATGAATGTGTGATCATAACTCAGTGCACTAAATACAGGTGTTACCTCGATGTTGCACAGGTATTACCTCGATGGCAGGCAGTCCCTCATCAGTTCCCCAAAGGCCTTGCCAAGCTTGTGCGACGGGGGGTGCCCGAGGCGCTGAGGGGGGAGGTGTGGCAGCTGCTGGCAGGCTGTGCCAATGATGTCACCATGATGGAAAACTACAGGATCCTGCTCACCAAGGTGAGAGATGTGGTGCATAACTGCAGCAAGGTGAGAGATGTGGCGCACAACTGCCGCAAGGTGAGAGATGTGGTGCATAACTGCAGCAAGGTGAGAGATGTGGTGCACAACTGCAGCAAGGTGAGAGATGTGGTGCACAACTGCAGCAAGGTGAGAGATGTGGTGCACAACTGCAGCATGCTGCTCAGCAAGGTGAGAGATGTGGCGCACAACTGCACGATGCTGCTCAGCAAGGTGAGAGATGTGGCGCACAACTGCAGCAAGGTGAGAGATGTGGCGCACAACTGCACGATGCTGCTCAGCAAGGTGAGAGAAGTGGTGCACAACTGCAGCACGGTGAGAGATTGGTGCATAACTGCACGATGCTGCTCAGTAAGTTTAGAGATGTGGTGTTGTACTGCAAGTTCTTGCTTACCAAGGTGAGGGATATGGTGCTTAACTACGATACTGCACGGATTGCTTCGATGAAAATATATGATCATTGCTGTTCATTTACATTAGCAGGCTGTTCATTGGCTCAAGAGTTATTCTCATTATTTTGATTTTCATGAAGAAATAATGGTTAGGCGTTTTCTTGCTCCTGACGTGGTTGTAGCAGAATTTAGAATGAAGTTATTCTGGTGCTCAGGAGTGTGACAGCGACCAGGTGATCATGAGGGACATCCACCGCACGTTTCCTGCTCACGAGTTCTTCAAGGAGTCAGGCGGTGGAGGGCAGGATGCACTCTACAAGATCAGCCGCGCCTACGCCGTGTTTGATGAGGAGCTCGCCTACTGCCAGGGCCTGTCCTTCCTGGCTGCTGCCCTCCTCCTACATGTAAGACGCTCGCTTATGTCATCATTTGTACACTCGCTTGTGTGAGGGCCCCTCTCTTCTCAACAGGAGGTGCACAGTGGAACAGCAAACTGGTTAAGGAAATTGACTTCTCTGGCTCTAAACATTATATTTTTTGCTAGCTAGCTGTGTATGAAATCTTCAACCAAAGCACCAGAAAACAATACTCTGTATATGTATTTTACGTTGCATTATGAAGTACGGAGATTTTCTATACTGTCACAAAAGGCTACGCATTTTTTAGTGATGCATGGTATCGAATGATAATGGCCTATTACTATTAACATGTGACGTAGCAACGAGTGCTGTCGGTCATTACAAACATTGTAAACATTCAGTTTAGACATACTGTAGTAGTAAGCTACTGTACCAGAGTAACTGAGGTACTAAATACTATCGTTTCTACCAGAAATAAATGAAAATCTTTGGTGTAATGTTCATGTTTCTTTGATGTTAATTAATGTAGGAGTTTTATAAGTAAATGATATCGCTAAGCTATCTGCTGCTGACATTAGATACGTTTTGCGTGTAGTCATGATCCCACAAATATTTACCAGGCCTCCTTAGCCAATCACCAGCTTGGTCGACTGGTGAGCGAATCTGCTTGCGAGCGGGAAGACCCGGGTTCGAATCCCGCTGCCGACATGGTTGACGCGGCTAGAAATACGGCATGGGACTTGGGTAAAACAACCGAATAATTATCGAAGTAATTATCCGACCCAAGAATGGGCCAAACGGTTCGTTCCTATAGCCTCATTCTATTCTATTCTATTCTATCATGTGTTGATCAACGAACAGTAGACAAATGAGATAATTGATAGCTTTTACAACTATTTGCCGACAGCACAGACTAGGTATCGTGTTGGGTTCTCAAATTATTGTAACCCGATACATAGCTTCGTCTTGCTAAGGAACATTCTCCTTCTTATTGTTACGATGTACGAGTATCCTGTTAACCTCATAATGATCTTACCCTTGCAAGTTGACGCAAAAGTAATGCACATGAGCAGATGCCGGAAGAGCAGGCGTTCTGTCTGCTTGTGAAGATCATGTCTGATTATGGCTTCAGGGAGCTCTTCAAGGACGGCTTCGAAGTGTTACACCTCCGCTTCTATCAACTCGACCGTCTCATGGAGGTCAAGCTCTACAGTATTATAGCTCTTATTCGTAATTATAGACCACTTTTTTATCCACATGATCCGTCATTTCTGAATAATTTAGGACAAAATAATGCAAATTTCGATTTTTGAATTTCCATTTGCTTTCAGCGTTATGAATTTCTAGATTCTCATCAGCGATAATTATTCCATGTTTACAGATTAGTTTGATATTAATTTCTGACTCGAACCTCCTATGATTTTGTTGTCATATAATGCAATTTGCAATACATATAATTGTGCTTCTTTAGAAGAAAAATTGAATGAAAAATTGACAATTTCAAATATTTTAGAAAACAATTTATTCCCTGAAGTAAGAAAAAATATCGTTTTAACATTTTCACTGTTATACTTTTTGTGTAAGTTGGTTACGCAGATTTGTGGTGTTTTAATAATTGTTATATGGTCATCAGTTGCAATTTTAGGTTTTATTTGTGCTTATTTAGATTTTTAAATGAACACGTGCCTTCACACCTCACCAAAGATTCGGGAAGAATTGGATGGAAACTACTCCTGCTGAACTCGGGTTGAGGTTCCCTGTCCATGCTATACGAGGCAGCGTGAGCTATTACACGTATTCTGTATACCGTGGAGACTGAGCTAGATTACCGTTGTAACCTGTGTACCGTTGAACGCGAGATAGATTACCGGTGTAATCTGTACCGTTGAACGCGAGCTAGATTACCGGTATAATCTGTACCGTTGAACGCGAGCTAGATTACCGGTGTAATCTGTACCGTTGAACGCGAGCTAGATTACCGGTGTAAACTGTGTACCGTGTGGAGACTGAGCTAAATTAGCCGTCTAACCTGTGTACCGTAAGAACAGAGTTAAGTAATATTGCTCATGTAATTGCTGCTACTGCCGAAGTGATGCACCCAAGAACGGTGACCATGATTATGAAGCTGACTGCAGTGGCACATATGAGCGCGGTTTAATTTTGTTCTGTTCGTGAGTCGATCGGACAGTGACGGTTTACGAGTCATGTCACTTATATTCTGTCATTCAGGATTGTTTCAATTTTTAGTGTTTTATGCAACTTGCGTCAGTGACGATGTTAGTAGTAACTACTAGTATTCACTGCTAATAGTTTTGTTTTAAAATTAGTCGTTATTTCGGTGATATAGTTTAGGCTGGTTGTCTAGGATGTGTAGGAATTTCTATCATATGCTCATGGATCTTGATGTTGAGGTGCACTTGTACATTCATGATGTACTAATTAGCTTTGATATTCTCCTAGTGCATATGTAAATATGAATCTTAGGTTAAGAGTGAGTCAGTGGTTTAAATGAGAAATGCTAGGGATTATTTCTGTGGAAGCTGATGCTTCAAAGTAAAACTTGGTGTTTTCCAGCACTGTCCGGTGTAAGCAACACACTAAATTGTCCTCTTAATACGGCTCATTGTTGGATTAAGCGCAGATCCTCTAAAAGTCATTACTTCTATAGATACTTGTATTTCCTTACTTTTCCTGTCCTTGGAGAAGCAAGAACTGTAGATGAAACAAAGGCGAATTTCCTCACTCTTTCACCGCCATAATCATCGTTTTTGTACCTACACATACCTGAAGTGAATAGACGTTCCCCAAATATTATTCGTATTGGTAGTTCAATTATTAATTTTTTTACCTGGGCGGTAGAAGCGTTCGAGAATGCAGAAGGAAGCGAGTCAGTGTTAATGTGTACCTTTCTAAGTACATGATGTGTCGCAAAATTCTTTTCTCCTAATTGGGCTGTCAATGAAAATACTGTGATCTTCAATTTATTAATCGCATATCCGTGTTTAAAATTACTCTCATAAAATGACTAACCTCCTGAGGTAAGAGCTCTTGTGTTATGATGTCTGTGTTTGTGGTCTAAGGAGCACGTAAGCGATGTGTACAACCACTTCCGTGACCTGGGCGTGGCTGTCCACATGTTCGCGAGTCAGTGGCTGCTGACGCTCTTCACTACCAAGTTCCCGCTGCTGATGGTCTTTCGCTACCTCGACCTCTTCCTGCTGGTGGGCTTCGACTCCGTGTTCCAGGTGGCCATCGCGCTCCTCACGGTGAGGCTCTAGCCGTCCTCCTGTCCGTCCCTACCTTGCTTGCTGGTTATTTAAAACCTCAGACGTTGGGATAGTAATATCGGTACAGTTCACATCCTTTCCAGAGCAGTAGTCTGTGTATAGGTAGGATTAATGATTATTTTTTGTATGTACCATATTCTACACATTGGTGATCTAATTCCATGCCCTGCGTATAACGAAATTTACCAAGAAGCTCAGAAATGTGTAAAATACTTGATATGTTTACAATTATATAATTATGTTTTTGATACTGTAACCCGAGGGTAACTTGTTTACAAAAATAATTTGACCGGCTTCCTGTAGACTTTATTTTAGCACTGTCCAAAAAGTAAAACACGTTCATATGACATACACCTCACGGTTAAAATTTACTACATTAGTTGAACTTGAAGGATTGATCAACTTACGACATAATTGGCTAAATTCTTAGTGTCAGGGATACAAACGCGTTGAGATCAATGCTAGTATCGGCGTTCATGACAAGTTTATCTGATGTGCTCAACTCGTTTCTAGGGTGGCGGTTCCATTCTCACACTCCGCCATACAGTGATTAAATTAAGCCCCACGGCAGTTGTTTAGGTTGGCCAACGTATCCATAAATTATTCAGATGAAATTGTAAGACAAAATTTGCCCCGAGCAAGTTTCTGGATTGGAAAATATTAAAAGAAATTTTTCGTTGTGGGTTTTGGCTAGAAGTATGTTGAAGCAAGACAGTGTAAGGAAATTTATTACGACTAGGTTTGTGTAAGTAGCTTCGCGTTTCGTTTGAATCATATTTTTACTTGACTACAGAGCACGTGAAAATATGATGATTAAGCTGCTGTGCTTAAAATGAACTTAGAAGAAACTGGCACCTGATTCAGCGGTGCAAGAATTCTCTGACTCACCATCTGCCACAGAAATAGAATAGAGTAAGATATGACTATAGGAATTAGCCATTCTTGAGTTGCTTCCCAAGTGCCAGGTCGCCCGACACCCATCAAGCACAGGCATATTAAAGTGGGATCGGTACTGTTTGAACAACCATTTCTTTCCAAGCTTAGTTATAAAATTAGAGAAGATGGAAGGAGGAAGAGTAACTATCACACACACTGATCTATCTTCTCACACAGATACCCAATACATTCGTTTTACATAAAAGAGGTGTAGGATTCTTTCAATTTGTAGTCTCGAGTCTCGAAAACCCCGATATGGGTGGATAGCGCCCATGTATGCTATAACTATACTCATATTACACTCTTGCAAACCTGCAAATCACTTCCCTAAGATGAAACAAATTACAATGAATGTTATAATGAGATTTTTTTTATCATCTGAATGATAGAAAATGGAGCTAGAAGGTAAAAATGTTGGCTCATTCCGTTAATGAGAGTTTTGTTGCAGATGTCACGCAAGGAGCTCGTGGCTTTGGACTTCGAAGGAGTTCTCAAGTTCTTCCGCGTATCCTTACCGAAGAAGTACCGTTCCGAAGAGGCTGTGCATCAGCTCTTCAAACTGGCTAACTCAATCAAGGTCAAGAAACTGGAGAAGTACCAGAGAGAATATGTACAAATTAAAGGTGAGTTTAGCTCTGATTTCATCGCTGCACCGCGAAAACTGTACCACTGTATGAACGAGTGTATCATACTCCTCGTGATAATTAAAAAAAGATATTTGCTGTATTAAAGCTGAATTAACTAAGGTAGAAGGGATTGCTGCGCATAAGTACTTGAAAATATAATTCGAGTACACTGAAAGTAATCATATAAGTATAATTCATTTTATGGCTCTTCGCACACTTAGGTACTACTCATTATGTGTCATGTGGAGGAAAAAATTTTTTCTCTAATTTTGTAACTAAGCTTGGAAAGAAATGGTTGTTCAAGCAGAACCGATTTCAAACGTACGGCCAAATCTTTCCCGTGATTGGCCCAAAGATAACTTTATTGTATTGCTATGGTCTGACCAGTCACTGGATTCAAATCCAGTCGAAAATTTATGGAGAATGCTAAGAGGCAGGGATACAAGAAGAGAGTGACAAACCTTAATGAATACATGACTCGCACCAAAGATAAATGGACCCAGATTTCACAGAAGTTTGGCCAGGACTTGATTTGATCAGATAGGAGGCGTTGAAGAGGATTAGTTGCCAATGAAGATGTTCCAACTGAATATTGAACAATTTTTTTCAATTTTCTAAATACTTTTTTCTGCCATATATGTATCTTGTATGTATATATATTGTCTTATATGCTGCTGGTTCATTCCTTTTCTCCTTGCATTATTAGTAAGCAATCACTTGTTCACTTTTAGCTCTTGAAAAATTTTCGCTTTCTGCTCGTAAGAGACTAGTACAGCTCACTCACGCTTTGTTCTACATTAATTTCAGGACCGCATTTCGGATTTATAAAGTACAGGGACGTATCAACCTACCTGATGTTACTTCTTAGTATAATCTACAGACAAGAGTCAAGGGAGAAATTTATAATTTAGATATGGCATGATGTAATCGTACCAGTACCCTGTCATGGTAAAATCGATCAGTTCTACCAGTAACTGTGAAGGGTAGAAATGTTAGTGGTGGCTTGAGACGCGCATCCGTCGTCTTGGTAATAAGGTTTTATTTCTGAGCAGAACGTGAGAGCGGAGAGAGCGTGGCAGAACGACTCGGGCAGGAGAACAAGCGGCTCTTGGAGGAAAAGCTGCGACTTGACGCTGAAAATGATCTTCTTGCTCGACGGATTGACCAGGTCTGGAGGTCTAGATTTGAGTTTGTGTGTGCGTTTTGTGTTAGTTTGTCTGAGTTATCGCTCTCATCTGTTTGACCTCACTCTCTCTTAGAGCTATGTTTATTTATTGATTTTATTAATGTAGAGGATGCATCTGTAGCAATTTTTTATTCTCGTTCCGCGTTTCGGAGCATTGATATCAGTGTTTTCTCTTCAAAATGACCAAAACTGGTATCATTGGAAGTGGCTAAAGTAAAGTCAATACAAATGTCAGTAATGTCGGTGTTTGACGTTACTCAGGCGTTTTCACTACAGCATATGTGGGAAATTTAACATGTAGCGCCGCATGTATAAAACTTAAAACTTTAAAGCTGAATTTATTAGGAAGTAGGCTCGGTTCTTGAACTCATTGTTAATTAAAAATTAGCGAGTGTAAGAAGATTTTTAGAACTACATAATATCTGATAATGATTAAAAAATAATTACTTGAGTCTTATAGTAGAACTTTTTTTTCTGTAGTATTCTCTAACCGATATTAGAGCAAGCCTTCCAGGTAGTGTTTTCTTTAGGAAGTTACTCATACTCGTAATATTCAACGTGACTTACCTTGTGAAACGTATTATGTTTTATATTACTTCAGTACTTCTAACTTGTGAGAAGATTTACCAGGACCGCATGCTATGTTCGTAATGTGATATAAAACATTCTATCTGAGTCTCGTATATTCGCAATGAGTTTGTAATTTTATCACTGCGAAAAACGGTACAAGCGTTGCTGTATTTCAAACATATGAAGTCCATAATAGATAGATACCTGGTCATTGCAATCAGTGATGTCACACGTCGGTTAGTGGTTGTAAGCGTCGTTTGTATGTAAATAAATCTTAACCCTCAAGTCTCGTATCAAGGGGGTAGGTGAGTGCAGAATAAGGAAAGACAGCCTATGCTGTACATTTGTACACTAACGCTTGTTGTGCTGGCGTATAGCTAGAGGAGGTGTGCGAGCGTAATGCGAGGGACGGTCTCGCCCTCCGCCAGACACTCGCAGAGGCCGACCAGGAAAAGACGCGCCTCATGCTGGAGGCTACGCAGGTCAGTCGATTTGCACTTCAACATCGTTACATATATCAATGTTTATTTCTTTTTATTAGGAGTTTTTGTGTTCCTGTATGAAATTACGCAGTTTTCTGTTTTCTTATTAGGAACAGAATATGGGCTGAGACATCGAATCAACAATTCAATTCAATGAAAAGAATATCTCACCGCGTGAAAAGATAGATAAAAAATTGGATATCTAGTTCATTACCCGAGTCTCAGCTGATGGGCGTTGCTACAAACTAGCGACTAAACAGAGTTACTGAAGACATCTTTACCACGTTGCTTTCCTATCATAATAGTTTGAAGTGCTCATTTAACTTACTACCATATTGAATTCTAGTACCTGAACATTAAAGGGTATGTTGTTGTACTCTCAAGTTTAAAATTCTATCAATAATTCATTTCATTTGGTTAAAGTCACCTGATGAAAAAATTTCTCAAGTCAAAGCTTGCGTATGACTATTCATGTCAGAACTAGGCTTGTCTCCATCATACAGTAATTTATCATAACAGGGGGAGTAAAAATGACTTCACACTTCAAAAAATTAGTAAAACAAAATCTAATAAAGTGCAAAAAGTGGGTTACAAATCAAATTAAAGAGGATATCTTGCGTTTTATCAAGTATTTCGTATATTGATGTATGTATATATTTCACTCAAAAATAGCACTATTTTCAAGTAACCTAAAATAGCGATATATTGCAAAGAATAGTTAACAAAAAAAGTCGAAAGTTATTCCAAACGCAGTGAATCTTTAGTTACAGTGCAGAGTGACTTCATAACGATATTTAATCAACGTACAAGTCCTCCCAGACATTCCATTATTGTAGTGATTTCAAGATTGAGAAAATCGAGGTCTACAGCTGATAAGGAACGGTCTGGTAGACCGAGAGCATCACGAAGTCATGTGTTATTCAGCGTGTTTAAATCGTTGCTCAACAAGAGCTACGAACGTCGACTAGGGAACGTTCCGGTTAACTAGTATTAACTAAGTTGAACGCTGATGGAAACACGTTGAATTACACATGCATTTCGCAATACTTAAAGTCTACCAGAGCGTTTCTTATCAGCTGTAGACACGGATTCTCTGAATCTTTACATCCTTGCGCTAATGCATGTCTAGAAGTACTTGTTCGGTGAATAAAACCTTGGATGAACCTTTTCATGATAAAATGTATTCTGTTTATAAGCAGATACAGTCCTCAATTTACGAAAATGTTACGTTCCAGTAGGCAGTTTGTCAGGGTATTTGTTTGTTTGTTCATACTGGGATGTGTATTTTCAATAATTAACTCTTGCTCTACTTTCTTACGTACCAATATAAATGATGGTTGTTTACGGGCTTTGAGTAAATGTCAAGTATATGAAAAAGTTTTTAATAGTAACGAAAATGGAAATTTTCATTGTACCCTCATTAGGTGACACCTGGCGTACGTGGAATGGCTTTCTGTGACGAGGTTAAACAAGTTGTTAGCAAGAAGTGAGAGTCAAGCTACTGTTGGAAACAAATGTTGATATTTTTATTTCCGTCGTGATGGCGGAATTTTTCTCAGCCTTAACAGTTAAATCACCGCTGCTTTTGCACTGAACACCCGACATATTGGGATGGAAAGAACTTGTGAAAACACTCACAAAAACATTCATTTTTGTTTAGTGCGCACAACACATGTTCGAATGATACCTCGTGGGTAAAGTAAGAGAGCTACTGTTTTTATTACACCCACTCTGGCGAACTACTTTTAAAGTTGAGAGTAACTTTGTTCGTATGAACTGAAGTTCTTAACTGGAGGATGGGAAGTAGGAGACTATTCTCATGCAAAGTCTGACGTTACTAACGCAGCGTGGCATTGCCAGGTAAAGGAGCTGCTGAAGCGCGAGGTGGAACACAGCGACAAAGAGCAGCAGCGCTCGGCCGCTATCGTCACAGAGTACAAGAACATTTGCTCGCAACTCACCCAGCGGCTCGACAGCGAGCGTTGCCAGTATCTCCTCACCATTGAAAACATCAAGGTAGTGTGTTGTACAGCTGACCTCTCGTACTGTTCAAATGGAAGGAATCTGCCGTATGGGCGCTTAACTCTTTCGAGTCTGGTGATACACATTTCTTAGCTCTGGGGAGGTCATGTTTAATACTTGGTGGTACAGAAAGCAGACCACTTTTTGAAACTGAGTTTCTGCGCTGCTCAGTAGCTCAGAATTTGTACCTCCATCAGAAATGTAAGGAAATATTCCTATGACTATAAATTTTTTAGCATGTTACACATTTCTTTCCGTCAAAAGTATGAGCCTGAAAGGGTTGAAAATGGAAGAAAGAGGAAAAGGATTTAAGTTCAGACAAAGTCGTTTTTGAGCAAACGTTTTGAGGCGTTGTTCGTTATAAATGAAATGGAAAGACGCGGTCCATGACTGTTATGTCATGGACCGCGTCTCTCCATTTCATTTATAACGAACGACGCCTCAAAATCTTTGCTCAAAATGACGATTGGCTCATTCTACTGCTCCTTGTCAACGGTCTTTCATCTTATTTTTCTAATCTGAAAAATGAAATACTTATCAACTAAAATCGTTACTAGAGCTAAAAGTTTTCAATTTATGATAAATAATGAAGCCATATCTTCTCAATTTATAATAAATAATAATTGCATACTACAAGGTTACTCGTAGTCGGCAGCGTAAGTGTTAATGTGTTGCAATCTAATTATCACACCGATCAGCGATCGCTTTGAGTACTGTTAGTATTAAAAATTTAAAATGTATGTTAACTTGTATGTCATGTATACCTGAATGGAATATAATTTCTTTGTATTTTTATTCTTTCCCGGCCTGCGGTAGCATCGTAAGTTTGATTAAAGATTGCCATCCAAAATTAACGTTTAAAGTTATTCCTCATTTTTACAGGATTGAGAATCGCATGTCAGATGTATTGAAACGTCAGTTTTGCTTGGTAAATTATGCTAGCTGAAGCCATTTTTATAGGTTATTAATTCAAATCAAACTAGTTAAATGCTCAGTGTTTCAAATTGCTGTTGCCATCATTGACTGCTAAACATCGTGAAAAAGTAATTTCGTTCAATATATCGTCGAATAGAGTATGAATTCAGTATATCAAACATGTTGAAGTCTTGACCTACTGAGACAATTGACTTCATATGACTAACTAACCCTATTGAGTAGTGACAAGATTAGGAGTGTTTATATCTGACCCCAGCGGTGCTTATGAATATAAAACTAGCAATCTCTAAGGCATCTTGTGAAATTTAACATCAGGAACTAGGGCGCGCTTTCAGAAAATAGAAGTCTGACTGATATTACAATGCTGGCCTTAGCGCAACTGAAGTGGTCTTACTACGTCATAGTGCAAAGTGGTCATAGCTGCAGTAATATTGATGTCCTCATTGCCGCAGAGCCGCGTGAGCGACTGCAAGGCCAGCGGCTGCCAGTGTCGTGAAGCGCTGCCCGGCAGTTCCATCATTCCGCCTTCATCGTCCTCTACCTGCGCTCACAGTGATGAAGATTCCTCCTCGACCTCTTCTTCCACCCGCTCTATCTCGCGTGATCAGTTCAACGCGATAAGCAGTCAAGTGCGAGAGCTTGAGCTCGAGCTTGCGCAAACCAAACTTGCGCTCGTCGAAACTCAGTGCAAGAACCAAGTAGGTTTTCTTGCTCACTACTTAAAAATATCCGTAACATTAAATGCGTCCTGCTTTTCATTCAAACATCGATGAATGACTGCCACATTTTATAATTATAGTTTGAATACTATAATAATTTTCATTAAACGACATTTCGGTGAAAATTGATAGAACCTAAATCTATCAAAATAAGAGCGAATTATTGCTGCTATTGGAATTTTCTTGTGAACACGCAGGTTACGAACGTTATGTGCGCTAAAAGAATCTTTAAACCCCATTTAGTGCCAATCATGTGATCTGTGTGTGCTGTATTAAAATTTACAAACTTAAAAATAATTTTCTGCTTAAGTTTAATTCATATACTTAATCACATGAGGGTTTTTTACCCGAAATCAACATCACGTTAATAATGCGTCTAGATTAGGACCGTCACTGTCTAAAGTGAATAAAAGTTAACTGGTACTGCGAGGTAGGCGTTAAACAAAGTATTATTTTTCAATTTGATTATGAAGTATATTATCTGTTCGCGGTTTAAAGCATCTAACTAAATGATAAGTACATAATATTGAGCATTATGTGTTTCTTGATTAGTATAAATATAATAGCATCTTTTTGGCAGGACGTAACCCATCAGCTGAACTCAGCCATTGCGGAGCTTCAAGGGCACCGCGGCACTTGGTTTCAGAAGACCTTGACTTCCATCTCTGGCCTAAAGGAAAGAACATCGCGTCCCTTGAGCCCCACCCAGTCTGCTGCTCCTATTCCTCCTCCTCCTCCTTCTCAATCCGCTGGCTTCACTTCCACAGACTCGAACTCACAACTTTCCAAGAAGGAAGCTTACTGAAGGTCTTGCAGGGGATTTTAGACATGCTGTCGTGATCCACGATCGAGTTGTAAAGGTTAGCTGTAAAGGGTTTAATTCTATCACATTTTCATTAGAAGTTGATGTTACTCACCCGAGAACTAGATATAAATTACCGTATGTAGATACTTAAATCACAAAATTATCAGAGGTAAAATTTAGGTTTGTTTTGGAAGGGTTTACATCGTTCAACTTCAATTTTTGCCGCTATGGCCAGTCAATGGCTTTTAGCACAGTCCGGTTTCCTTGGCAAACTGGTTCGGTATAGAGAGCCAAAATTTACACCTTCAAGTATCATGTATCTCAGATATGCGCAAAAATACTTAGTGAAAATATGAAATCCTGAGAATATGCATGGAGCATTGTTTTTATTGTGACGTATTATTATATACACGCTAGAAATCTTACACGCGTCTAAAGTGCATGCATTCCTACAGTACGGATGTATAGATGTAACCACTTTTGAAGTCATAAATAGTGCTATGTTTGTTGCTAGTCCTGATAATAAAAAACATCTTGGCTTGCACTGCTGTCGTAGCTGCGCACATCACATTCGGTCCTCGTGAGAGCCGACCAGTGCTGCTCTGGAAGCTGTTGACATGTATTGTGTAGTTGCGCGTAGAAAGTAATCTGCTTTAGACATTCCTCTTTTCTAGTTCTGCACAAGTGCCTACTGCCTTCTGATCGATATATTGCATGAGGAAATTTATTCTCACCAAGTTTTAATTTACAAGCTCAACAATGTTTTATAAAAAATCCGTACAGTTCTTCCACGTTTTTCGATACATCATACTGCGAACTATTTGTCTAACGTGTAGAAGCTTAAGTGGGCACTACACTGGGACGTATAGTGGCTTTTTGTCACCGAAAGCCAGAGCAACATCATCTGTATTGCTGGTCGAGTTACACGATGAGACTTAACGATGAAAATTATTTCTTGGACCTAAAACAACGCTTCTGCTGCTGGCAATACCAAGAGCTACCAACAACGCTTGGAATAAATCAAGATATCCTTAGGGTCTTGTCATTCTTTGTAATGTCTAAATATTTAATTTGACCATTCAAAACAAAATTTCTGCCGCACACCTAGCGCCAATCTCGCCTTACGGTACGTAAAGCTGCATTTCTGTTCCGTGGCAAGGGCTCTCAGAAATTACACAACCCGGCGCCACAAGTGTATAGACCTTATTCTGCCACACCCGATATACTCCATAATTATTAATTTTAGTAATCTTTCCATTGTTGTTATATCCGTTCGTGGTATTGTACTCACATAATTGTATGACTTTTGTGCATCCTGTTAGTAATATGAAGTTATTACTTCGTTTATGGGCCCTCTGTGATACACGAGTTTCTTTCATTTATGTAATTTTTTAGTTGGAACGTATTTTTTTGTAAACAATGTCCCATGTGGACTTAGTTAAGATGACACCCTATTTTTTCAGTAGACAATGACTCACGTTAACTAAACTAATATAGCACCCTCTTTTTCCAGTAGACCATGTCCCACTTGAACTTAACTAATATAACACCCTCTTTTTTCACTGCATATCGAAAGCTAAGTCGCAAAATATATTTATCAAGAGTTGTGCTCAGAAGTTGTATTATGTTCTACTTTTATTTACAGTTACCGCTTATTAACTGTTAAGATTAATTATTCAATTTTAGTTTATGATGTTCATTGAAAACTGTATCGTTTCAGTAGATCAGACGCGATATTGTACCGACTTAAATAATATATTTTGTATACCATCGTATTCAACATTGTCACAAATAGCATTGACTTCTGCTCGGTTTTGCATCTGATATTTCATATTTCGATGTCGAGAGAGAAAGAGGCAAAGTTCTACTAAACCTGCATTTAATCTATTTAGTTTGTGTCAAAAATACCCCGTTTAATTGTTTGTAAGTCTTATTAGTTAGTACATAGGAACATTTATTGCTTTCTCTTTGTCGTTTCTTACCTTGTGTGTCTTAGTTTCTGTACCTGCTCTGCTGAAATTTATTTGAGATATTTTTTCATTCTTTGCGTAATGCTGCAGTCGCCGTGCGTGCAATGGCCACATTATCTCATTCAACGTTACGCATGTTCACCTTCTTGGAAAGTGATAATTTTTTCACTAAGATGTAATTAAAAATCAATGCTAAAATAATAACTGGTTCTTGTGACTCCAAATGACAAGTCAAGTCTTTTCGCGATATTTGTTTTGGACCTTGAATACTGGCTCTTTATACTCCCACGCACTTTGTGGTCTACCTGCTTAAGTGAGTAGACCCTATGTAGTTGATTAAGTTTAGACGCAAATAGTCAACTTATTTCATCTAATAAATCAATCCGTAGTCTAAACGTCACTGAAATGCATTTTCAATGGTTGAAAAGATGGCTTTACAAAATCCTTGTTTGCACAGTCATTCAAATCTAAATAGCGTCCGACTCGTTCTGTTATCATAGTACAGGTTAGAGTATAGGTATTAATGTATTTATTGCTTTAGGCGTCAATGTGAATTGTAATTTGTTCGTAATGTCTCCAAGGTCTGGTACGTATTTGAACCAAAGTTGTTGTCACAAAATGTTGTGCTGTTTTATTTCTTTTGGTCTCAATTTTCAAAGATCAGAAACACCTGGTGCTTTGAGTCCAACTATCATTATTCTTATTTAAACTCTTATTTAGAATAGAATCATAGCAGCAGATTATTAAATACCGTTGCCATTACATATATGTTGTTGCCAACCGCTTTTTTTTATTTATCTCACGCAGAAAAAGGTACGTAAGCCAAAAAATCGTTGAAGGCGACTCATGTTTCCTGAAAATTTCGAACTGCTGAACACTCTGCAACTCAATGTATGGGTGCCGAGGGTTAAATTTCACATCGAAGTGACGAAATATTTTAGATTTCTTGTTAATGAAAGCTCCACAACAAGCAGGTGATAAATATTTCGATTAAATCGCGAGCTTGTAATTCAGCAGAAATTAGAAGCTTATGTCCATGCCTGCCTCTAACGAGAAGTGATGAAAATCCCACCCTCGTCAACGTCGAACAGCGATATTGCAAGAAGCACTCTGAGCTGTAGCGGACCATACAGGGTCCGGCAACATAACTTCCTTTTTTCAAATTAAAACGCTTTAAAAAAAGGAAGTTATGTTATTGCACCCTGTACATATTTAAATTCCTGTATCCAACTTCAAGGCGCGGTAGAATTATAGAACATTGTAAATATCAAAGCGTCTAGTGTCATATGCGAACGTGCTTTTTGTGAAATAACAAATTTTGTGCAAAAATAAATTTCAGACCATCTCCAGTTATTTGGTTTAGAAAGAGTGACGGTAAAGGCTTTGACATTGATGCAAGAAAAAATTGCTCGTTTGAAGTCAGAGTTTTGACTTTCAGCGCACCTTAGAAGCTAGGTGATTTTCATAAGGAAATAAAATTGAAAAGTTTACTCACGAGCACCAGGAGGGGAATGCTGGCAGTTGTCGTCGTTGTTGTAACATCGATTGAATGGTTCAGGGAATTAGTTCTGCAGTTTGAATGAACTTCGCTTGCTGTTTCCTTTTTACAGTTAGTTAGAGCTGTCGATCACTGCACTGCAGAGAAAATAAGTTTCAATAGTGGGATTCTACAAAAAGTGAGAAACCTGAAAAAATCGAAGTTACATTAGCGTTACTAGTCGATTGCAAGTCTGGTCTGCTTCCACACACAAGAAAATTCGATTTGCATGCTGAACACGCATCAAAACACTTCATGTATTGCTGGTTATGGGTTGGATGCATATAAATACCTTAAAGGAACACCAGTGACGTGTTGATCAAAAATGAGCAACGAGAGGATATTGTAAGGTTTACATGATTGCGATGAGCTACTCCAAGATAGAGAATGCTATGGGAATGAATACATGGTTAAACGGAAAGATAATGGAGGAAAACTTGAAGACATGATAAAATACATTGCTGTTAGTGAAAAGGTGGAGGAAGTGGGGATCTTTGGCATGATAAGCACTAGAGGAGACATTGCAGAGCAGATGTCTGTCGCAGTGCGAAAAGTATTTGTATAAAAACATGATTATTAAGACGATTCGGTACGGTTGGAACGTAAGGATTCATAGTAACAGATAATTAAACTTGTTACAAAAGATGTCTAAAAAGAGGGCGAAGAGAGAACGAAAGAGCAGCAATCCGTGAAAAGAGTGCTCAAGCGTAAGGACGGCGTGCTAGAGGTGAGAATGGAATGAGAGCCTTCCCTAAAAAGTATGCAGAAATATGCGCCTGAGACAAGAATTTAAAAACAGGAAAGATACTTGCCTAATTAAAACACTATACCCATGAGTCTTCCCCTAAAAGTCTTCCTCTGAGCCTGCTGCGAGTTGGCATTACTTGTAAGGAACTCTCACTTCTTATACCACCTGATGACAAGATTATTTATTAAAGTAAAAAAAAAACAGAAGCATCGTTTTTTTCAAAATGGGTGTCGCCCTTCCCCTCCCCCCGCTCTACACACAAACATAAAGGCGTAGGAATCTTATATATTATTGGCCAAAGAACTCCACAATCGACAGAAATGAAACCTTGAACTGAACACACCGTCAAACAGTGCTGCCGGCTCTGCAATGGGCCGCTGGACACATCCCTTAATCTCCAAGGTGATGTGCTGATAATTATAAGCATTATCAAAATATGATATCTTACCATCGTGACGATTTTTCCACGCCATGTTGACTTGCAAACAAAAGTTGTCACATGAAACAGTCCTGAAGGCCCAACCTCGTAATTCTCAGTTCAGTTGTTTGGAATTGCTTAGTAGAAAGTTGTCTTCTGAATAGACTGGGACTGTCTCGTATTAGAATACACCTAACAGCAAAATAATTGCAAATTTAGCAGGATTGTAAAATATTGAAATTTTGATGTCGGAACTCTCAACATAACCTTCTAAAAAAGTAATAAAAAAGATACTTATCTTACCTTGACTCCACAAAGAATCGACGTCACGAAACTGATCCTCCATATAAACTGTGGTCAGTGGCCACACTTCACGCAACTGTCGTCAGTGGCTTCACACTTCACGCTACTATCGTCAGTGACTTGAAGCGAGTTTTTGGTGCGAACATTTTTTTTACATTCATCATCGACCTATTTCCAGGCACCTGGCATCAGAGGCTGGGATGACATTACTAGATTACACAGAGCTGTGCACAGGAATTATCAAGATTACGCCCTGTATGGTAGAGGAATTTGTTGAAACTACACATTTCCTGAAAGATAGTTTGAAATTAGTAATGTTGTTTGTACTCGCG